>JAXGGA010017480.1:0-24257 GCA_038373865.1 Uloborus plumipes | reverse complement strand
ATATGTGCGGTAATTATTTCTCTGAAATTTCATGTAATCCTAAAAACTCTCATCCAAAGCCATCACTCGAAAAGTGTCCGCCGTGTGAAGAAAATTTCGGTAGCTTTCCGAAATTGGGCAAATTCCGAAATCTAGGATTGTGTTGGTCCAGTTACTGCCCGATTTTAGGCCTTTTACTGTACAGCAAGAGAGGCTAATTTTCGTCGTCATGGTTGCAATTCGTTTGCGGTAAGCGTTCACTATTTTTTTATTTATTTATTTATTTATTCAAAAATTTCCTAAGCAAATTTTCCATGCAAATAATTTTTTATGTAAAATCACGCCTCCCCCTCCAAAAAAAAAAAAAAACACCTGCATTTCCTGGATTTTTTTTTTTTTTTTTTTTTGGAAGAAAACTGAAAAAGCAAAACTTCATCTGCATACAAAATGTTCAGATTTCTAATCCCCATCATTTTTGATTAAAAAGGTTAAAAATATCACAGCGTCATACACAAAATACAACTTTTACGACAAGTGTGATCACAATAACCATATCTTTATGACCGCACCCTAATTACCGTTTCTTTTTTTTATTTTTATTTTTATGGATATGCCTCCGTATTACCTAAACTAGAAAATCACCTGTCATAGTGTGACGTTATGACGGATGCGGTCTTCTTCTCAACTTTCATTTTTATGGATATGCCTCCGTATTACCTAAACTAGAAAATCACCTGTCATAGTGTGACGTTATGACGGATGCGGTCTTCTTCTCAACTTTCATTCCATTCCATTTGTAAACACAAGAAACCCAAAGAGTAAGGTCCAATCGCATTTCGTGGATTTCGAAAAACATATTTTGTTATTTGTGATTGTTAAGGCAATACCAGCGTTTTTATTTTTTGATTTCTCATTTATATATTCATTTTTATTGTATACTAGCGGTACCCGCACGGCTTTGCCCGTGGTATAAAATTAAAAGTTCATTTGTAAAATAATTGATATAGCAGAAAAAATGCTCTATTTTAGTTTTATTCAACTATAATTCCTTCAAAGTGATATAAAGATCTGATATGGACCCCACACGACTTAATTTTACGTGTAAATTTCTTAGTAGATGCCTTAAGTGCTAAAATAGTGCTTGGAGTGAGCAACATAACAATTCAAACATTTGTATCCCTAGTTTGCTACGAAATAATGCAAAAAAATGTTTTACAATGATTAATCTCCTAAATATCATCGATTTTAACATCATTCAGTGAATTTTTCGCAAAATATCGCCAACAGTGCCAAATTGAACCTAAATAAAAAAAAAAAAAAATTCGCCAATTGGCGTCAAATACTTGGCGATCAAAAGCTTGACGATATATCGCCAAGTGGTCGCGCCAATTCATATCACTTTTGTTAACCAATTCATATCACCTTGCATTGAAAACACTGATTTACCCGATAAATGGGGTAAAACACCCCCTTGGAACATTCGAATGCATTCCCAAGGGAGATGGACAAAAATAAGCCAAAAGAGAAAATAAGAACAATTTTGTTGATAACAGGAACCAACAGAAATCTTACCAAAGTTTAAAAGAAGAAGAAAGTTTTCTTTCCTAGCTTAAAAAACAAAACAATACATTTTCCGAAATGAAACACTTTAAAAAAACGATGCAATATCGCAATTGATACGATATTTCGTTAATCTGTGCTTTAGGTACCCTTTTCTCGCTAAATGAACGATAGGCGCGCCAGCGTGGTAACCCTAGCTATTTTGCGTAGTTGACTTTTTGAAAACGCGCCAAGCAGGGTCCCAAAGCATCTTCACCGGGAAAAAGACAGGGTTGCCAGAGAATTGGAACAAAAAAATACTACGCCTCCTCTAAAAAAAATATTACAAAATACTACTGTTTCCAAACGTTGCCAAAATCAATGTTGCTGAAATGCGAAATCTATGAAAATGAAAAAAAAAAAGAAAAAAAAATCCGCCAAATATTTTAATTAAGTCATTAGTGTATTGGAAACAGGGTTGCCAGAAAAATACTACGCTCCTTATTTGGGCCCGAAAAAATACTACCGTAGAATCAAAAATACTACATCTGGCCGTAGCCTACGAAAATTGACGCTGGCAACCCTGGAAAAAGAAAGAAACAAAAATAAGTATGAACACGTAACCATAGTAACAACATGAAAAGTTGATTTCCGTTGATAAAATAATTAATTTTATCTCTCTTTTTAAACAAATTTTATTCTAAAGCTCAACTACTTTAGAATCGTTTGGCTTGCTTTACTGAAGGTAAGCCTTGAATTTCGGGATTCCAAAAACGATTGTTACAGCTCTCCTGATGATCGTAGAAACTTCGAAAAAACTTCATTTTGTGCAGAAAATTTCAAGCTTTCGAATGACATAAGACTTGAAAATGTGTGTGAAATATTTCTTCCCTATTTTATCGAATTTCCGCTAAGAATTCGAATAGAAAAAGAACGAAATGGAATTTTCGAAAAATCGCTTCGAGGTGCAAAACTACATGCTACAAACTAATTTTGTACCAAGTGGCATGAAAATCGACCGAACGGTTTTGGCGTACGCGCGTAACAGACAGACAGAAGGAAAGACAGAAAGAAAGAGAGACAAACTTTCAGCTTTATTATTAGTAGAGATAGAGATAGAGATTTTCTATTTTGGCTATCTTATATGTTTGATTATAACTATATGCTATGCTGTAATTTTTAAAATAAGTAATGTCAAGAATCTATATACAGGGTGGTTATAAATTAACAGGAGGTGTTTGGAGCCCTCTAGCTCTCGAACGACTGGGCGAAACATTGCCAAATTTCGTGAGCGTGCACATTAGACCATGGGATTTTGATTTCTGAAAAAAAAAAAAAAAAAAAAAATTAGTTTGAAAAATCACCACCAGGGGAAAATTTGGCGCTGTAAAAGTATACTATTCTGATTATCGAAGAATTAGTTGCTGCTGACAAAATATCCATCCATTTTATTTGCAAAAATGACTTTTTTTGTCACAAATGTGGTTCGATATGATCACCATTGTAAAGTTGCAAGAACTGCATACGATGCACAATATTTTCTACGTATGTACAACATATTCTACGTAACATTTTCTCGTAACATATCAGAATGGATTTCTCTAACTTTTAAACTTATCATGTCTTTTAAACTTGCGATATCAGAAATGTTTCTTTGATAGACTACACTTTTCAGATATCCCCCACAACCAAAAATCACATGGATTGAAATCGGGCGACCTTGGGGGCCTTGGGGGCGTGGTGAATTTTTTTTTTAATAGAAAATTCTACGACGATCATATTAAACTTCATTTGCAAAGAATAATCATTTTTGCTTGCCGAAATTGATTTATACAGCATCTTTTCAAGTTTAATTCTTCGATAATCAGAATAATACACTTTTACAGCGCCAAATTTCCCCCTGGTGGTGATTTTTCAAACTATATTTTTTTATTCCAGAAATTAAAATCCAATGGTCTAATATGCACGCTCAGGAAATTCGGCAATGTTTCGCCCAGTAGTTCGCGAGCTAGAGGGCTCTAAACACTTCCTGTTAATTTATAACCCGTGCTCTGTATGTTTATAACCGAGGGCTAGAAACCCCCACAGCACCTACGAACCTGAAACTTGGCACAAAATTCGAACATATCCCATAATCTGTACCTCGAACGCCGAATTCCAAATTTCTAATTAGTTATTTTTAAATTAATTAATTAGTCTCATTTTTGGTGTATCCCGCATAATTGAGGGGGGACTTTCCCCCATGCCTAACGTTATACATCAATGGAAAGGGTTTTTTTCTAAAAAAAAATGAAAAGCTTTAGCACATTTCTCTCCGTTAATTAGAACAGGAGATATTAATTACTCAAATTTAGATACTTTTTAAGGCTTAACTCTACACGCAAAACTGAAACACTAGGTCAATTTTCCAGACAAACTGCTCTTTCTTCAGTGTTCGAAATTTACATATAGTTAACATTAGTTAGCCTTGAAAATTGACTAAATTTGAGTAATTAATATCTCCTGTTACTTACTTAACTTGATGTCTTTTTGATTTATTTAGCGAATTGTTTTGAACGGTAACATAACTTTTAGCAGAATTTAAAAGGTCGTGGAGCACATTTGAATCAAAGAATATAATAATTTTACGACAGAGGGTTGGGGTGAATTTGAATTTATTCAGTTGACTTCCTTTACATTCATTGCACGGGTATCGCCGTGCGGACATGATCTTATAAATTAATGTAAATATAGCAACAGTACAAGAATACTTGAACGCCCTTAAACAGCATGACAAGTTTACTAATTTTAAAGAATATGCTTACGATTTTTTTATTATTATTATTTAAATAAGTATATTAAGGGAAGTGCATTTTAAAAGCACGAAGGTACTGTCTGAATTAGAAATTAATGGGTCAATGAACTCACTATCTTGACTTTTATTCTCATTCCCAACTCCCGTCGCCGTCTGCAAAGATTTTAAGCTTTAAAAAAAAAAAGCACAAGACGAAAATGTAAAATACAAAAATTAAAGCTCAAATTTTTATTTTTTGCAACAGCACAACTTTTAAGTATATTGTTTATTCCAGGGCGTCGGAGTCGAAGAGTCGTAGTCGGACTGATTTTGGACCAAAGGAGTCGGAGTCGGAGTCGATGAAACATGTCGATGAAACTTTAAAAAACAATTAACATTGAAAAACATGCAATAAAATTTTTTTGATGTGCCAATTGACCTGCAATAATCAAAATTGTTTAAAAGTGTTTCTTAAGCAGCGGTAGTAGTGTTATATAGTCTATCATTATTTGCCTTTAAAAGACATAGTTTTTTCAGGTAGAAATGCAAAAACCCACGATTTTGGAGCCATAGGGGGAAAAACGGGAATTTTGGAGAATCCGGAACTGTCGAATTTTGGGGAACATTGAGAATTTCAAGAGTACAAAAAAAAAATTTTTTTCGCGTTGATTCTTGATTTAAAACAAGATTATGCAACAAATTTGTAGATAATATCATTTGGTAGTTCTTGTCGAACGCGCCGCAGCTAAGCCTTTAATTTAATTATTATTGCGCTTTGCTTGCACGCGTTTGGCAACGATTAAAAAAAAGGTTTTTGTTTTTTAGAATTCCATATTCTGAGTTTTAAGTTGTTCGTTTGCATCGTATCTCTTCACGTATTCTAATATTCTTTAATTCATATCTCTTTAATATTCAACTTGTGTACATAGTTTTTAGTGTTGTGTTAAAATAAATATTTATCGCATTTTATAAAGAAAATTTATCACTCATCGAACTCACATTATACAGAGTAAGCGGATTTACGAGTTTTCAAAAGAAATACAAGGTAACCCGCCATGCTCAATCATTTTGGAGCCACCAGTGAGGATTTGATGTTATATTTGTGAATCATCGAATCTTATTCTAAAGGTACGATATTTTGAAATCTCTTGCTTTGAAAAATGAAAACGTAGAACTTTGTATAATTTATTTACCGAACACTTGATTCTTATTATTATGCATATCATTCATGACTGTTATTATTCGAATTCATTTGAGCTATAAATAACAAACTGAGACTTTTATTCCATTGAAATAATTCATATTCATTTTCCTGGTTTACAAATATTAGATTATATATTCTATACGCAAGATTATATTCTACAACAGAACAAGTATTCAAATTATTCTATTCTTCTCATTTATTGAATAATATACAGAGACATTCTATTCTATAATATTTTTGTGCACTTTATGTAAAACCATGACTTCTAAAGTTGCATCTACGTACGAAAAGGCTAAAAAGAAAAGATCGACTATTCGTGCAGTCACAACTAAACTATTGAGTAAAATTACTGAGAATTTAAAAGATGAAAATATTACACATTCAGATTTAAATACATTCAAACTACAACTGAGCAATAAACTTAACCAAATTCAAGCTGCTGATATAGAAATTGAAAATTTAATTGAAGATATAGACGAATTCGGAATTGAAATTGAAACTAGTCAGGATTATTCAGATAAAATTCACAATCTTTTATTCGAAATTGAAAACAGAATTCACAAATTTAAATATGACGTTGAGAAAGATAATAGATTAACAGCACCAACTCAATATGGACATTCTCAAACAAACACAACAATAAATTTGCCGAAATTTGACCTTCCAACATTTAACGGAAATATTAGCAATTGGATCAGCTTTAAACAAATTTTCATTTCGACTATTCATGACAATTCTAATTTAACTGATCTACAAAAACTACAATATTTGAATGCATCAGTCACAGAAGAAGCTGCTCTACTCATAAAGGGATTCCCAATCACAGATTCTAATTATTCTCAAGCGTGGGAAACGCTTATCAGTCGTTACGACAATAAAAGAGAATTATCTTATGCATTATGTGCAAAAATATTCAACATCAAGCCTGTTAAATCAATGTCATCTAAAGCTCTTCGTGACATTTTAGATAATTGCAATGAAGCCATTCGAAATTTAAACACGTTAGGATTCGAGTTGGATAAACTGTCTGAATTAATCATCATTCAGTTTCTTGAAAAACGACTAGATGATAATATTCGCAAACAGTGGGAACTGAGCTTAGAAGATGAAGAAATACCATCTTATAAGAAGTTTATTGAATTTTTAGAAAAACATGCAAGAAGCATGAAAGCCTGCAAGGAGAGCTACCCTAAAGAGGAACTCGTGAAACCTAAAAAGTCAGTAAGCTACAATTCCGTAGCAAATGAAAATAATCGAAATTGCTCACTGTGTAATTTTGATCATGCATTATTCAAATGTTCAGAATTCAAAAATTTGAGCATTCAAGAACGTTGGAATCTTGTGAAAAAGAACAAACTTTGCTTTAACTGTTTGAGAGCAAATCATGATACATCGAAGTGTAAAGTTACTTTTCACTGTAAAGAATGTTCCAAAAAACACCATACACTCTTACACAATTCTTCTTACAAATCGAACCGTTCAGTAGATAATTCTGCAAGAAAGTCCAGTGATTCTATTAAGGTTAACGATTCTCAATCCAGTAGTCTAACTTTAACTGGTCTGAATAATTCTAGCAATATTCTGCTATCTACAGCAGTAGTCAAAATCAAGGATTCTCAAGGACATTGGCAGTTGTGTAGAGCTTTACTCGATTGTGGATCACAAATCTCATTGATGACTGAAGAGTGCTGTAACAGACTTAATCTGGAAACATTTGCAACTGATCACTTAATTATAGGAACTGGTAATCAAGTTGCTGGCAAGTCTAATTACTTGGTAAATATAAACTTTATCCCACACTTCAATTCAGAAAACTTTTCCACTAAAGCTCTAGTGGTTAAAGAACTTACTACTAAATTACCAAATTTCCGTATTTCTAATCATAAATGGTCACACATTGGAGGTTTGCAGTTAGCAGATCCCGATTTCTACATCTCCAGAAACGTAGACATAATATTAGGTGCAGATATATTCTTTGACGTAATTCAAGGTAAAAAGAAAAATGGAGGAAAAGACGCACCTATTGCCATTCAGTCAAAACTAGGTTGGATTCTCTCAGGAAGGGTAACGTCCAAATCAAATGAAAGTCAAGAAAATACTAAATTGTGTCACCATGCTAGTGTAGAAGCCGATGAAATTCTTCGAAAATTCTGGGAATTGGAATCTATCCCTCATAAAGAAAAGTTAAGTATTCAAGACGCAAATTGTGAAGCGTTCTACACAGAAACTACAAGTAGAGATGGCACTGGAAGATATGAAGTCAAACTTCCATTTAAAGAAGAACCAAATCTTGGAAATTCGAGGGATCAAGCGGTTGGACGATTTCTGTCGTTAGAAAGGAAACTGATCCAGAATCCTAGCATGTATAATCAGTACAAGAATTTCATGAGGGAATATATATCCTTAAACCATACGGAGTTAGTGCCAAAAGAAGAAATCAAAATAGAAGATAGCAAGTGTTTTTACATGCCACACCACGGAGTAATTAGAGAACAAAGCAGCACCACTAAATTAAGAGTTGTGTTCGACGCATCGGCAAAATCATCAACAAATATCTCGCTGAACGATGTTTTGCATGCAGGACCTAAACTCCAAACTGATCTATTTTATATTCTATTAAATTTCAGAACACACTCCATAGCTCTTACGGCTGACATCGAAAAAATGTTCCGGCAAATTCTAGTCTCACATTCAGATTCTGATTTTCAGAGAATCATATGGCGAGAAAATCCAGATCAAAAGATCGAAGATTATAGATTGATGACAGTGACTTATGGAACTGCTTGTGCACCGTATTTAGCCATAAGAACTATTAAAAAGCTTGCTGAAGATGAAAAGAAGAATTTTCCCAGAGCTTCAATAAAGGTTGTCGACAAGGACTTTTATGTAGATGACCTATTAACAGGAACCAATTCATTTCAAGAAGCAGAAAATCTCGTGAATGATTTAATTAATATCATGAAGAAGGGCGGATTCACTCTTCGAAAATGGATATCTAATGACCCTAGTGTTCTTTCAAAATTACCTCCTGAACTAAAAGGAACAGATCAGTCTGTAAACATCACTGAAGATCAGTCAGTGAAGCTCCTAGGCATTCAGTGGAATCCAACTCAGGACACTTTTGCAATTCATTTAAATCCAGCTCAAGAAGTCACCACAAAGCGACAATTACTATCTAACATTGCTAGAATTTACGATCCGATTGGCTTGATTTCACCCTCTACAATTTTGGCTAAAATTATGATGCAAAAATTATGGCTATGCAAGTCAAAATGGGATGAGCCACTTCCAAATGCTATACTAAAGGAATGGACAAGTTTCGCCTCACAGCTTCCAATTCTTGAAAAGGTTCAAATTCCACGCCATTTCTTCCTCCAAAATTCTGATGTAAAATGCATCCAAATTCACGGTTTTTGCGATGCTTCTCAAAAAGCTTTTGCTGCCGTCCTTTACATGATATCAGAATTTGAAGATCAGAAAGTCAAGGTTAGTCTAATCGCTGCAAAAACTAGAGTTGCACCTCTGAAAACCATAACGCTTCCACGTTTAGAGCTGTGTGCAGCTGTAATGTTAAGCCAACTCTACAAGAATGTAGTTGAAAATCTCGCTATTCAAGTAGATGAGCCATTCTTTTGGACGGATTCTCAAATTGTGCTCGACTGGATAAATTCAGAACCTCATAAATGGAAATCATTTATTTCTAATAGAATTTCACAAATTCATAGTAATACTAGAGCAGATGCTTGGCATCACGTCGCAAGCAAGGAAAATCCTGCTGATTGTGCCTCGAGAGGACTCATGCCTTCAAAACTTCTCAATCATTCACTGTGGTGGGAAGGTCCTTCCTGGCTGTTAGATTCACCAATAATTATCCCTCCTTCACGAGATCATTCAGCTTCGGAAAACGAAAATCTCTCTGAAGTTTCTGAGAAAACAGCAAGTTATTCCAATCAAGTAGAGGTCGAGCCGAACTTCATTAACAACTACTCCTCGTTGAGTAAACTTACTAGAGTAGTTGCGTATTGCATTCGATTTATTCATAATGCAAAATGTGACAAAGACAATAGGAAAATTGGATCACTTAAAACATCAGAATTGCATGATGCTACTGCACGCATTGTGAAGCTGGTCCAAGATTTAGAATTCAAACCCGAAATTCATAGTATTCAAACGAAGGGTAGTTTGCCAGCTAAAAGTTCTTTAACATCATTGAATCCTTTTCTTGACGAAAACGGTATTTTACGAGTTGGCGGCAGACTTAAGCATTCTAATCTAACAAATGATCAAAAACATCCAATGCTAATTCCTAAAAATCATCATCTTTCGGATTTAATTATCGATTACTACCACAAACTCTCTCTTCACGGAGGAACCCAAATTGTTCTCTCACTCATCAGACAGCGGTTTTGGGTGATATCAGGGAGAGATAAAGTACGAAGAAATCTTCAGCATTGCCTAATATGCTTTAAAATGAAAAAGAAATTCATGAATCAAATAATGGGAGATTTGCCTAAAGATCGCGTGCTTCCATCCAGACCGTTCCTCAAAACGGGTATAGATTTCGCAGGACCGATAATAACGAAGCCAAATCTGAAACGAACTAGGGTTACTACAAAGTCATACATTGCTATGTTTATTTGCTTCACAACAAAAGCAGTTCATCTTGAAATAGTTTCCGAATTAAGTACAGAATCATTTTTAGCATGCCTAAGAAGATTCATATCAAGAAGAGGGAAACCTGCTGACATATATAGTGACAATGGCACTAATTTTAAAGGTGCGAGAAATTATTTATACAATCAAATGGAAATTCTTAAATCAGATTCCATTCAAAACTTCGCTTCAGAAATGCTCATTAACTGGCATTTCATTCCACCCAGTGCACCTCATTTTGGAGGCATATGGGAGTCCAACATCAAATCAATGAAGCAACATCTTTTCAAAACATGTAAATCAGCAGTGCTTAATTATGAAGAATTATCAACTTTAATTACTCAAATTGAAGCCTGTATGAATTCAAGACCAATAACTCCTCTTAGTAGTGATCCAAACGACCTTAATCCCTTAACACCAGGTCACTTTCTAATTGGGACATCACTTCTATCAATACCAGAGTCAAGTCTCACTGAAAATTCTTTATCATACACTTCGCGATTTAAATTGATTCAAGCTCTTCGTGAAGTATTCTGGAGGCGATGGAGTGCCGAGTATCTCACACAGTTGCAGCAGAGAGGTAAATGGAAGTCATCTAAACCAAATATAGAGACTGGACAACTAGTATTGTTGAAAGACGAACTCAAAAATCCAATGAAGTGGAGTTTAGGCAGAATTGTAGAAACTTTTCCTGCTGATGATGGAACTGTGAGGGTTGTGGAGGTAAAAACTACCTCAGGAACGTTTAAAAGACCAATCATTAAGATTGCTCCCCTACCTATTTGAAGTACTTTTGGACATTCGTCCAATGGGGGGGAGTATGGTAGTTCTTGTCGAACGCGCCGCAGCTAAGCCTTTAATTTAATTATTATTGCGCTTTGCTTGCACGCGTTTGGCAACGATTAAAAAAAAGGTTTTTGTTTTTTTAGAATTCCATATTCTGAGTTTTAAGTTGTTCGTTTGCATCGTATCTCTTCACGTATTCTAATATTCTTTAATTCATATCTCTTTAATATTCAACTTGTGTACATAGTTTTTAGTGTTGTGTTAAAATAAATATTTATCGCATTTTATAAAGAAAATTTATCACTCATCGAACTCACATTATACAGAGTAAGCGGATTTACGAGTTTTCAAAAGAAATACAAGGTAACCCGCCATGCTCAAACATCATTGATAAACGCTTTCTAAATTTGAAACTGAATTACAAACATATGTTTGTTAAACCAGTTTTTTTTTTTTTTTTTTTTTGTGAAATTTAAATTAATGGTTAATGTTCAAAAATAATTATGGAAGCAACCCTCGTTGACGTGATAAGCGTTATGAACAATATGACAAGAAGCACTAAAAAATCTTAGTGCCATTATTTTGAAGTACTAAATACACAAATAAATTAGTTAAATGTTTAATTATAAATTGGCAATATTCATAAAAATATTCAACATTCAAATTAATCAGATAAATATTTAACAGCAAACTAAATAAAAAAATTAGTCAGTAAGGGTTGCTAAATGCTCAAAAAGTCTATTTGGCATATTTTTTTTTAGAAAAAAAGTTGCATAATTTGTATTTATAACAGTAGAAAGCATCAACATTTTAAAATCGTGTAGGAGAAATGTTAAAACAAATAGAGTTTTTCTTATTTAAATTACTAGAAAATTACTATTAGTTTTCAAAATTTCCTTCCCCCCCCCCCAAAAAAAAAAACTTTTTTTTCCCTCTGGAATAGACTCAGTTTTATTTCTTTGCAACATTAATTGCAGTTCATCAATTTGGAGCATCAAAGATATTTTATTGTATATTTTCTCTGAAAGAAAAATTGTTTAACAACAATTTCATTTAAATTTATTATACTAAAAATAAATTTTGTTTTATTAGAGAACATGTTAACAAGTGGCAGTAAATATTATTTTTGAAAAATTATGCTGTTGCAACGATGAAACGTCGCAAATAAAGATTCAGGCAACGTTTCAAAAATTTGATATAACATGCTGAAAAACTAACATAACCCGTTTCAAAACCTGTTGACAAATCGTGTCAGTAAACTCCCTACAACGTTTGCTGAATGTTTGAAGAGACATACATTCGTTTTGTCAACGTTTCATAGATACGTTATGTAACGTGTTTATACTTATTGGGTCTCATTGATAATTCCAATAAGCCGGGAGGAAGAAATCGGGTCAAGTTTTGAGAGTTTTTTCTGGTTGCCAGAGGTGAGTAGGAGCAAATTTATTAGTCTCCACCTCCTGTTTTCTACTCGTCAGCTGATTAATAGCTGAAATTAACAGTATCAATGTTGATGGTTTGAAAAAGTAGCCTCCCTCTCTACCCCCCCCCCTCTTAAAATATAGCCTCAAACTCAGATTCTCTATTCAAAAAAAGTGTTCTGTGGCGATTTGTTTGCAGTACAAAAGTTAACCAAACTGCAAGCCCTTGGTCATTAGGGGAAGGGCACCAAAATACATTTGATGAGTTTCCCTTAGGCAGGAATTCAAGTGAAACACGGACGATCGCAACTCACCAGTGCAATCGCAAATTCCCAAATTTGAATTTAAGTGAAACGTTACAATCGCTACGGGATGCGATTCTAATGTAATTTGACTTCCAGTAGCGATTGCAATTTCGGTCTATTGCGATCGCTTCGAAGCGATTGCAATGGTATTTTACTTGAATTCGGCTCTTTGATCCATCGATTTCACCATTAAAAGCAACCATTGAAATTTCATTCCATTTTCAGCAGTACTTGAATTATTTTATAAATCTAATGAGTTTCTTTTCTTTGCGATACTGGTATTCGTTGTTATTGCACCTGAAAAATTTTCTTTTCTCCTCTTGTTTTTTAATTTTAGCCTTTTTTTTTAAATAGAAGGGATATAGTTTAGCCTTAAAAGAATTTCAAACCACGTGATCGATGACGCGGTTGAAACATTAGAGACGCTTCACTTCATTGGCTGTTCAACAACAAGAAATTTGATTTGTTCTCGCCTTTCTAATCCTCATCCGGGTAATTCATTGAGTGAAGAGAAAATTTTTTTTTTACTCTCCTACCCTGATGAGACGATGAGTTGTTGTCTTTAGCGCGTATATTGACCTGTAGGTTGAATCATATAATACGCGGGAATATTGAATGTATGACAGCGGAATACCTGCAGGCATAGCATGGTATGCTTTTTTTTAACTTCAAATTTTGAATTTTAGTATCATTAGGCGAATCCTGTGGTTTTTGTAGTATTTAATTGCGTATTTCATTAATCGGATAATTATTTTCAAGATTTTACCCCTCCCCAAGCGGAGTTCTTTCACTAAGCCTCCAGTCTTGAGGCGTATGTTTTTTATGTTTTAAAAAGCGCCCATGTTACTTAAATCAGTGAATTTTCATTTGCTAGCAATCGGTTTTAGTGAAACTAAATATTGAAACACGCTTTGATGCTCTTGATTTTAGGAAAGGGGCAATAATGACAAGGAAAACAGCAGAATCGCTATGAAAAATGGAACTATAACAAGTTGCTTCAAGGTTAAAAAATGCTTGTTTGATCAAACTATCGCGAAGGTAACAACTTTTTTTGATATTAAAATCTGAACTTATTTCTTTTCTTTGATGTGTACTGTTTCACTTTGCTCATTTGTTGATGATATATTGTAGCTTGTTTACATTTCTGTTTAACACCATTACCTGCTTATAAAGTATTAAAATCACTATATTATGAGTATGATATACAATCTTTCATAACTGATTTTCAAGTTGCATTGGTAACTTAACATTTTGGCATTGATTTATGTTCTGCAATACATCAGCATACATAGTAAAATTTCAGCTCAGTCTTTTAAAACTAAATTCTTTTCTTAAGCCCTCAAAATTGCTGTTTTGTTGTTGGGAACTGAATTGATACATATTTTATTTCCATCAAAACAGAAGATAACTCCTTTTTTGTTTATATTTAATCATTAGATATGCTTTTAAAAATATTTTGCACCTCTATCATGTAAAAACAATATGTTTTGTAAATATTTCAGTGAATTTTGTTCATTCACTGTTAGGAATAATAATTTAAATCTAGCTGTCATAATAATTCGTAGAATAAGTTTCTAGGCCTCAAAAAAAAAAACAAACTGGGTGCCATTTTTTCAGGGTCATATATATATATATACAGTCAATTCGCGATAACTCGAAGTCCGATAACTCGAATATTCCGATAACTCGAATTTTTTATCAGGTCCCGATCCCTTTATCTCTAATGCCATGTTATTAAGCCTCGATATCTCGAAGTTTACTTCCTTTAACTCGAAGTTTTTTCAAAGATGACTTGAAATTTATTTCGAACGTAAGGAATGCAAGTGACTATGAGCGAAAAAATATTTCACCTTCACTTGCAATTCCTGCACAATAGGCCCCTAAAACTAGAAAACCTGTTGAGCCGATGTGTTAGAAAGGAGTTACACGTGCGGAAAGCGGTGAAACTCGTTTTCTTTTGTTGTACTGTGTACACTTGGACGCTTGGACATGTTGCTGGACAACGCTGCTCTTATCAAGCTGTCAAGTGAACAGGTTTTACCTTTATTCAAATGCTGACCTGAGTTGTGATGTGGCCTCCTTCATTCTTTAGTTCGATCATTTGCTGATAGTTTCTGGAAGAGATAGAGAGAGTGTGTGCGTCTTTTTGACTGCTGTATTTAAAGATGTCTAAACGAAAACTTAGGACTTAGAAAGTAAAGTAAATCTCATTTATGATATTGAAAGGAATCCTACGATGAAAAAGAAGGACATTGCAATGAAATATGGGATACCTCCAAATACTCTATCAACGATATTAAAAGAAAAAGACCAACTCCTAAAACGGTACGAAACCTCTAATCCAAGTTTAAAACGAATGAAGATGTGCACCTTTCCTGAAGTAGAATCAGCTCTATTCAAATGGTTTCAGCACTATAGAAACCAAGACCATGCCGTTCCTATAAGTGGGTCTCTGCTGCGTGAAAAAGCAATGAACTTTGCGAAATTGCAGAACATTGAAAATTTTCATGCCAGTGCTGGATGGCTGGAGAAGTTTAAAGTTAGACATAACATAGTTTTCAGAACCCTTCACGGAGAAGGCAAAGATATTCCCCAAGACGTTTGCGACGAGTGGATAAATGAAACATTACCACATTTACTTGAAGAATATAGCGAAAATGATGTGTTCAACGTTTGTCTTCCAAACAAGACAATGATGTTTAAAGATGAGAGTTGCTCCGGAGGCAAAATGAGCAAAGAACGTCTAACTGTTTTAGTTGGTGCAAATGCATCTGGGACTGAAAAACTGCCATTACTAGTAATAGGAAAATACCAAAATCCACGTTGCTTCAAGAACGTGAAAACGTATCCATTAGATTACCGCTTTAATAAAAAGGCTTGGATGACGTCAAGTTTATTTGAAGAATATGTAAGAAAGTTAGATAGAAAATTCAACGCCAAAAAACGGAAAGTGATTGTTTTCGTTGATAAGTGTCTTGCTCATTGTGAAGTACGAAATTTGAAGTCGATACAGCTGCAGTTTTTACCTCCTAACACTACAGCAAAATTGCAACCGATGGATCAAGGTGTGATCAAATGCTTAAAGCAGGCATACAGGAAGCGATTTGTTAGGAAAACAATAAACGCAATTGAAAACAACTTAAGCACGTTTAAAGTTGACGTGTTAGAAGCTATGAGATTGCTATCTAGTGCTTGGAATAACGATATTTCTGTAGATACAATCAAGAACTGTTTCTTAAAGTCTGGCTTCTTCAGAAAAGCTAACAGTGATCTTCTGCTCATGGAAGATGAACACATTGAAGAAATTGGGGAAGAAGGTGAATATGCTAATATCATAAAATTTGATGAAAACATCGTGGTATGTGGAGAAATTTCAGACGAGGAATTTGTGCAAAATATGGAAAATGATGAAAGTGCCAATGAAGATGAAACAGATTTGCCGGTCCCAAGCATTTCAGAAGCTCGTTCATCTCTAGAGATTCTCCAGAAATATGCCGAAAGTAGAGAGAGAATAGACATTGCTGTGTTTAAACATTTGCAAAAACTTGAAGACATACTATTTCTAGAAGCACAAAAAGGTTTATCGCAACTTAAAATGACAGATTATTTTAAGAAAATGTGAATTTACGAATAAAAAGTAAGATTACTTTTGATTTTGTTTTTGTTCCCAATGTTTTTAATTAAGCTGCGCATATTGTGTCAAAGATTTTTTTCAATTATGTCAATTTGTCCGTTATATGCATATTAATTAAATATTCAATAGTTTTCAATACTAAAATGTCCGAAACCGAAACTAACATTAAGTCGAACTTCCGATAAGTCGAAGTTTTTCTTCGGTCCCTCGAGATTCGAGTTATCGCGAATTGACTGTATATATATATATATGCATCTAAATATTAAAAATAAAAGTGCTGCACATGTCAATAGCATAGTGCCTCCAGCGAATGACTTTTTTCCGTGTCTTTTTATCCACAAGCTCAAAATTTTGTATCGAAAGAGGCATTCCTTGTAATGCCAAAACGCAAGTTTGAATTTTTCCTGCTCATTTGTACTTTTTGCCGTTTTATTTTTCAAGCACAAAGGTAAAGTTTATTTTTAATGCACTTAATTTACAAAAGATTAGTTCTCGCTATATAGTTTCTTAATTTTTTTTGTTGTTAAGCTTGCTCTAATTCAAGTACATTGTTCAAACTTCTTACGTATTATTGTTATTGTAAATAGAACCAAATATGGCAAAAAAACTGAGAAAAAATTACAGCTTCAACCTCTTCTTGTTGAACAAAACTGTTTGAACTTTTGAAGACTAGGGAAAGTTGCTCTTCAATCGATTCAGAGGCATTGGAACATTTTCAAAAATGAGCAGGCTCCTTATTTCCGAATCATAGATCTGGATAAAATTTTGGATTTATGTCAATCTACACTAGACCCATGTGAAGCGTTTTGGCTGTGTACCGTCTGTTAAAGCCGCGCCTTGCACTCGTGAACCACTCCACTTAAAAAAAGGTTGATGGGTTGTGAGTGGAGACTTTCCGAAGTTTTCAATTTAAAACTTGCATTTGCTGTCCTTCTAACATATTCAAGTAAACTCTATATTTGAAATTAACATCATTCTACGCTGTTTGATACGACTCAAAATGCTTTGTTTTTTTCTTCCTCATATTCCTATCTCACCTATCACGCCTATTTTGGTGAGATTAGAGAAGACCAGAAGCACACGTAAATATGGGGAAGATTTTACCTAAGAAGATCAGACAGTTCCTAGTTCATCTGCAACAGGGGTCCAAAGCTACTGGAATAGTTTCAAAATCGCAATGGTTTTTTCCTTCAACATTAACTCTCATTATCATTGCTATTGTATTGCAGTATGAGCCAATTGAATGCAATCAGAATATAAAATATATCTGTCTCCCTTTCCCTTAAACTGCACTGTTAAGAAAGAGCGAATATTTTTGTCAAAGCTTCAAATTATAATGAAAACGCCAATGTTATTCTGGATCCCTGAAAATCAGTCTGATGGGCGAGAAGACTTTGAGGAACATAGATCTAACTAAAATTCTATATTTAGGTCAATTTGTACTAGATATTAGATCAGGTAAAATTATTTGAGTGCATTGGGCTCCACTTCAGCTCCATGGAAGATCTAAATTAGCATGTTTAGCCCCAGAATTGCAATGCTGTTTCTTTGAAAATAATTTTAGCACAATATTTGCCCTCCTAATCTATTTGATATTTTTTATCAGTGCAAGGAATAGGTAGAGAATTTAGTCCTATATTGTGAATACATTCAGTTGGATCATACTGTAATGCAGTAGCAATAAAAGGGTACAAAGTGTTTCATTTCAAAGAAAGGACCATTGCTTTTGACGATCAGCTTCTCTTTTGGACTTTTCAATGCAAAAGGGCTAAGTAACTTTCTTTTTAAATTTTCACTCATATTGGGTCATTTTTTAAACCAATCTGTATCAGGTTTACATCAAATTAAATTGCAAAAACCACTATAGAATAACCATATCAATTCTGCTTCTACATGTTTTTAGAAAAAGGGCCTAAAAGATGTTCATGCTTTTGCTAAGTACTTGTTTGTGGTTTTAAATGCTATTCTCAAGAAATCAAGAAATAAATCAGTGCATTGATTAGTCAGCAAAAGAAAAAACAAATGTTTCAATTTATTTAGTCTAATTATCTAATTTCTTAAGATTCTTAATGCAGGGGTCTGTCCAGTATTTTTCACAGGGTCCGTTTTTTGTGAAAAATCAAACAATTTTGTGAAAATCAAATTTTGGAAAAAATGAAAAAATTGCAAATTTTTTTTTTATTTTATTTATTTATTTATTTATTTATTTTTTGGAATTTAACAAAAAGTAAAAATAAATTTCATTTATTTTCCTCTTAAAAAAGCGTATTAAACATCAAAAATGCGAAAAATTCGATTTCTGTAGCAGATGCAAAGAGATTGCAATTTTCAAAGTTATGGCATCAAGACGGAACATGAACAAATTTATTTTGGAAAAAAATTTTTACAATTGCATTTTGAAAGTTTATGGTAAAGATTATTAATGTCTGCTAACACAATTAACGCAAAAATAAAATGAAACGATCCATTCAGCGTTTAACATTTAGACTCATAAAAGAAAAATTAATTTTGCTTTAAAAAATTTAAAGTAATGATCTGAACAAAAAATTGCCTCTTAATAAAGAATAATTAGCTTGAAAAATAAGTAAAATTCGATTTTCCTATCGGATGCAGAGATCGCATTTTTCAAAATGAAAGCATCAGAAGTATAAAAACGGTAAATAAATAATTTATTAAAGTCAAATAATTTTAGAATTACATTTCATCAGGTTTATATGATGAATGTCATTAATAATCACCGACATATTCGCCAAAAATTCGGAGGAAAAAATACAGTAGAGAGACATAGCAAATAGACAATACCAGACTTCCAATATTAACGGACAAAAAAATACATTAATTTCTGAATATAACTAAAACACCACCCTTGTAAGCATCAAAAACCAGAAGCAATCCCATTTTTTCTCCAAGTCTAGCTATCTGTTTGCAGTTCTAAGTTCATTCAGCAGAAAATTATTATTGTTATTTCCTTTTTGTTTAAGTCAAGAGCAGGGAGAAAAATCCTTACTCTGCATTTCAGAGAAATCTATAACAGCAACATCGCAGCAAGCCACTTTGATTTGCATATGATAAAACAAACAAGCAGAAATATTAAAGCAAAACAACTAGATTTTTTAAGTAATTAATTTCTTTAAAAGAAACCAACAAAAAGTTCTACATTTTACATAAAAGGTTTATCGCTTGCAGGCAGGCAGGAAGTGCCGACTTTTTTTTTTCCGCAAAATTGACGGATAAGCGATTCCCATCTTTAACTTCAGAAAAGGCCCAAAAGTTGTGGACTTATAAGCAGAAATTTTCTGTGCGTTATTTTGATTTCAGATTTGCTTTTTGAATGAATAAAGTGTGAAATGTCCGTTTTGTTTAATCAGCATTTTGTGAAGGGTCCGTTTTGCTTGATCCGATTTTTGTGAAGGGTCCGTTTTGCTTGATCGTATTTTTGTGAAGGGTCCGTTAACGGACCCGAATTTCCTCTGGTCAGACCCCTGTAATGTCAAAGATTAATGGCTACTTCTTTGAAAAACTTTCTCTCTCAAAAGAAACATTTCAAGGCCATTTCTTATGATGGTGATGTAATTTCTTAAAGTTTGCTATTTTTAAATTCATGATATCCTATTTTGATTAGCATTTCACGATCAGTAGAGAAAAGTAAAACTCAATGTATATGGAATATAATGCTTGTTTCAAAAGTTTTTACTGCAAGAGTTTTAAAAGTAGAATTACAGTTTTTATCCTCCAAATAATAAGTTTCAAGGTCATTTTGTTAATTTTTTTTTCTCACTTGAGAAATGCCCTTAGTCTTCCAAATTTTTATCTGAAGTCTTTTGTGTTAGTTAAATTTTATTTGCATCTGTTTTTAGCCAATCCAGTAACTTTTTTATTCTCAAAACTGTCACCTCTTTTTATAACTTTGTTCTGTATAACTTAAATGAAGATATTGAAAATGAATCATATCTCCAATATATTTATGATCAGTTTAGTGAATTTGAGTATTCATTTTTTCTGAAAGCATTTTGTTTAGATTCAAACACTCCCATGCACATTGGATAAACATAATTAAATAGTTTTCAGAGTTATTATTATTTTTCCTGTACAATATTGGCATTACTTTAGATGAAACTTTTTCTCTTTTTTCCTAGACATCTGAAATAACTTTAAAAGCTGAAAGCTCATTGTTACTGTCTAGCCCTTTGAAAAATGCTACAGAAGCTCCTTTTGAAGATAGCCCCTTTTCATTGTTCAAAATTAGAAAAAAGAGAGTTGCGTGTAAGCATGTAACAGAAAAATCATCAAATGGAGGACCCATCGTTACCACTCCAACACAGAAGAGGAGTGTAGATGGAGAGCTTTATGAACTGGTTAGTAATTATTATTGGTTATTTTCAGGGTTGGCAAGGTTTTGGACACCACAGTAAAATCTGGGTGTCGACCTACTGTCCTGTCTAAAGCCTATATTCCCAAAATTAGATTTTGAGTAAAATTGTATTTTGTGGACAAAAATCAAAAACAATAAATCTATTGAACTTAATTTACTGTATGTAAACATCAAATATGTACTTTAAAGCATAAGCATATGAAGCATACACATTAGATTCTAATCTAATAAAATAAAAATTGTAATTCTTGATTAAAACTTACTAAGTATGCATAAAGTTATATATATATATATCTGTAAGTAAATGGTTAATTTAAGTTAACTTTTTTACTAGTTAAGGCTAGAGCCCCTGTATAGAAGCACAGCTACAGAGTCGCGTAATACGTGGCTCTCCGCTCATTGATCGAAGCCTTTAGTTTACCGCCGCAGGCAATAGAGATTTTTCTCCTGTAGACTTAACATGGAGCGTCCGTGAAGCTATCAAAAATACGACGCTTCCGATGAAATACAGCTATGCACCATTCTTTTGCGAACTTATATCATTGCATGAAGGTTTACTCTACATGTATGTGTATGTGAAATTATTTCAGGAAAAATCCCCTTATTTATTTTTAAATCTTCATTTTTGTGTTCCGTTAGGGAAGCATCCATGTGGTTTACACTTATTATTTGCTTAATATCTTAATGTAACTTGTTTATTTTTGGGCTGTAGGATATTCATTTGTTCATTTTGTAATTTTGACTAAATTATACCACGGTAAAAGCAGTCTACTGCTTTTAATTTACGCATCGGGATCTTTACGCATCACATGCGTAAGCGACTAGGGCACCATAAAAGGGGGCAGCTTAGGGGGGTTACAGCTGACTTTACAGAAGAAGAAATGGCCAGTTGAATTTTGACGACATTTATAACCGTCTCCTAAAAACAATAAATGCAGCTGGATGCAGTGGACTTTCGTCCCCCAATTCAAAGTTTAATTTTAATTTGTATGAAATAAAATTATGTGAGAAAAATGTAAAACATACAATACTTTAGTCAGCTCTTTCTATGTATGAAAAAGTCAACATTATTATTTATCGATCCACTGTTAATTTGTGCGCTTAAAAAAGTTGAGGAGAAAAGCCCTTTTACTTTTGAAATTGAGTGGCATCCCCTGCCCCCCCCCCCCCTCTAACCATCCGATACCCCCGTATGACCGCGTGTTGTTTTGTAAAGTAATCTAGAGACCGGAGTGAATGAAGTTAAAAAAAATCAAGATCACAAAGTAAAATTAAACATTAAAAGAAAATTAAAATAGAAACATTCCTAATGAATTCATTTAAATATCTCGGATATAAAAAAATCTCACAACTATAGCATTACAAAATATAAAAAAAATTGCTTTTAAATTTTCCCAATATTTCAAAAATGTGAAGATAAGTGTCTTTACGTCTTTACGCATCGTGTGGTGTTTTGCCAAATAATCAACCGGCTCAAGTAGCTGTTTTGCAAACTAAAAAACCGGACAGAATACAGCGAGCGATTACGCGCCAATTCTAGCTCGCGCTTTTCTGCAAGAAACTTCATTTGGTAAAGTTGCTCTCTGTATTCCTCGACTCTGAAGCAAAGCTTCTATATAGAGACTCTAGTTCAGGCTACAGTACACTTTTCATGAATTTTTTTTTTAAAACATAGTTACATCATGTTATTTTTCTAAAATGTTCTTATGTAGCTATTATATAAATAAATACATAAAAAAAATAAATATTTTAACATATTTGGAGAAATTCAGCATGTTTAGAAAAATTTATTAGTAAATATTAATAAAACTAAAAATGCTCCATGCAGAAAAATATAGAGCAAATATCTTTAAAATATTTTTTTCCCCACCTATATTTGATGTTTAACAAATTGATGGCAAAAATGTTTCATATTTAATGTTCAAATTAAAAATAAAGACAAAAATGAATGTTCCCATCATATTTTCCAAAAAAAAAAAAAAAATGTCGAAACGGGCTTATTTCAAGTTTATACCTGCTACAACATAACTTTGCCTCCAGTTTTCAAAAATTTGTTTCCAACAATTGATAAATAAAGCATTAGGGTATACAGAAAAAAAGCTTTATCTTCATATGTACATTTTTTAAACCTAGGGAGCATTTCGAAGTTTCACTTCGCAGCAAATTCTTCGTTCTGAGAAAATTCATTTTTATGTTTCAAAGAGCAAGTTTTGGCTGTGTAGGTGAAACGCTAAAATACGCAATATCTCAGGAAATAAAAGTCGAATCAAAACAATTCTTTTTGCCCTGGATAAAGCTCTATTCAGAGCATAAAAATAGTTCAAAAACAAAAAATCAACATTTTGAAGGATTTTTGTCAATTTCAAAGTACCTGTAGACCAGTCAATATGAACATGTACAGTGAAACCTCCCTTAACTGACACCCCTCATTACAGACAATTTAATTTTTTCCCATCATTTTTCTAGGGTTAAACCATTAAGAATCCGCTCATCAAACCGAACACTCACTTAACCAGACACGGACACAGCTTACCTTGAAAAAAGGCTCTTTCTTTATTCACTAAAACGGACACAGACGGTAATTTCGGAGAAATCTGTCAACTTTCTTGTTGGGGGAAAGAAAAAAAAGATAGAGATCCATTGAAAATACTCGATTCAGTTCACTTCTAATACAGAGATTGTTAAACATAACAGGAGGCAACCACAAAAGAGAATTAGTAACACCTTCTTCCACAACAAACACAGGCAAAAATTTATTTATCCCATTATATAAAAATGACTGGAAAAAGTCTGCTGAGGTGGAAAGCGTATGTTGAATCCATTGTTTGGCATAGGGAGTACATTTTAGTTTCTTAAGGATAGCTTGGATTTTTAAGAAATACAGCTGTTGATAATTGAGTGTGACTCTACTCCGTAAACTGGTTAAACGGTTTGACCTTCTCCTTAGAGTAATCAAACTGTCCTCCATGTGCTCTTTAGTGTTTACAATGGAATCTGAGAAAGTAATTTTATCTAAGTCTTATTAAAAGCTATTCTGCCAGACTGAGGCCTCTGCTGCACTTTATGACTTCCCAATAGACGGGGTCAATTGTTGAAAAGTGATGTGTACTTAATTCCAGCAACAGGGTTTCTTTTGAAGGGAAAAAGAATGATAAAGCAGGGGTGATTGTGTTCCGGTATTTTCATGATCGATTCTGGTATTTTCATGTTCGAAAATACCGGAAATAAAATATTTTTAATTATGCTTTTATCTTCCCACCTCCGGATTTTTTTTTTCTTTTTCGAATTATTGATGATTATACCGATAATTATTAATAATATTCATCAAATAGAAATGTTAAGATGAAAATTCAAATTGTTTTTGTACCTTACTAAATTATTTTATTTGCATCCGATATGAGAATCAAATTTTTCTCACTTTTGAACTTTTGATGCTTATTACCCTTAGTTAGGAGACAAATAAATGAAATGCAACAAAATGTAACAAATGCAACTTTCATTACTTTATAAATGCTTTCGCACAACAAACAGTAATTCTGTTAGACTTTGCTTTCTCCTTAAAATATGTTTTTGAGGATAATTGCTCATCAC
>JAXGGA010017479.1:0-24258 GCA_038373865.1 Uloborus plumipes | reverse complement strand
TTTCTCAATTAATTAGGGAATTTTCCGAACTGAAAGTTCGCAAGAAAAAATTGTCTGATTTGTTAACTGCTTTTAAAGAAAGTTTGTCTGATTTGTTAATTGCTCTTTAAAAGAAATATTTTAAGTGAAAAGGTACGTTGAGTATTTGTATTAATTCCTAAACTACTTTTTTCGGCCGTATTTAGAGAAATGAATTTTAGTGTTTTTTTTGGTGTACGCCATAATAGGACCCATCCTAAGTAAGTAAAGTCTTTTCATGATTTTGAAAAATATAAGTTTATAGCTAAAATAATTGCTTTTTCACGTTCAATATTACTGCTTTAGTCTGTGTATATTGTAAGTGTATGTATGATGTAAGTAGAAAAACGAAAGGCACCCCATATTTCGTGCTTCTTCAACTTCCCTCGCGCGTTGCCATTGCACTGGGGGGATGGGCAAGCCCTCATGAATGTTACGAAGATCCCCCAAGAGCCCTCCTCCCAAAAAAAGAGCGAATTACCACCTAAAAAAACCTCCTTAACAGTTCACAATGGCGTAGTTTACTTATATAATGTCATTCTGCAGGGGCGCAAATTTTTACTCTTGCACGGGGTTTGAAGTCGAAATTTGGCACTGGGCAGATGTGAACAAAATTTAACAAATTTTAGACTTATTTTTTTGGCTAGAATTCACTGTTGAAGAAGGGAGGTAACTGCATGAAAATATTAGCAAATATTTGATTTATCATGTAAAACACTTGTTTCTTTTATATCTCAAATTAATAATGAGAAATAGACAAAATATCATTTTTGTTCACATGTGCCCCCTCTCCCCAACCGATTTTCGACAGCAATGTCATAAAATACTATTTTTCAATAAATACCAGAAGATTAGTGTTCTTCTTTCACAAAGTCAATTCATATTCACCTTTAAAATTTAAATTGAAATTTTTGTGAACAAAATCTCCGAGCGTAAGTCTTCAACAGTTTTTGGCTTGACCATAGGCGTAGCGTGACCAAAAGTTTTTTTTGGGGGGGTGGGGGGGGGGCGGCACAGGTCAAAAATTTCAAAAGTTCTGATGGAGCTTTTGACCCCCTCCTCTTATCTCCCTAGATTTCTCGTAAGAGAAATATTCGCTCTTACTATTATGATGAATTGTACATACAATTTCTTCCTTCTTTTTTTTTCCCTTAGCTGCTAGTATCCACAAATCTCGCTCACATTGACAATAATCAACGAGGAATAAGAGCGAGAGAGAAGAGGGAGGGGATTACAAATATTAAATCTGAGAAATTACTGAAATGTTGCATATTTTTGTTATTTTCAGGGGTAAAACTTGCAATAGCAGTTTAGGACACTGCCTTTAACCCTAGTCACCCAACTTAATATCCAATGTAGGAAGAAGTTTTTGCAAAAAAAAAAAAGAGTATAAACGCAATAGAAAAAAATAGGCATGTAAAACGCACTCATTAAAAATTATAAAAACACAACTGAAGCAAAAAATAGCAAACGAAATAAATTAAAATTATATCAATAAAAACGGAACAAGGAAAAAGAGAGAGAAAAAAAAAAGAATCAAAATTGAAAAAATAAAAAATAAAAAGTTAAAACAAATATCTTTGCTCAATCAGGAATAATTTTTATTTATTAGCCTGTATATAGTATTTAAATTTTCTTTGATATGTTATGACTGACAAATGCTCGAAAAAAGTGCTTAAAAGATGAAATTTTTGATTTTGGGAAGATAAAAAATTAATTATGTGCTAAAATCCATATTTTATTATAATAGTTTACTTTTTACTGCATTACACAAAATAAAAGAGATCGTCTTTTATCGTCTCTCTCTTATCTTTCTTTCTTTTACCCAGGTAGCACAAATAACGTTTAAACGTTTTATAAACGTTTTTAATCGGTTGTTACAACGTTAATAACCATTTTACATCGTTTAAACAACGAAGTGTGCTACTTGGGTTACAATGAGCCAGATTTTGTGAAAAAAGTATCTTCTAGTTAAAATTATTTTTTAATATAATAAGCAGTGACATATAATTATAAAATTTATGCCTGAAAAAGGTTCACACAAGGCATCCAGAAGCAAAGGGATGTACGTTACAGAATTAAAAATTTGGAATATTAAAGTAAATGATAGGAGTAGGAAGTAAATGGTAGACCCCCTGATCTCTTTTCTGGCAAGAGATGATACTAGTAGTCCTGGTAAATGATGATCTATAGCATGACTCAGAAAACTTTTTTCAGTGAAAGCCTACCTAAGGTCTGATCTTTAAACGTGTTTCCTCAAAACTTGAATATTTAATTTTACACACCTGTGCTTCTCATTGACTTATGCAAAATAGTATCATTTATGATTCCACACTTCTCTGAATTATTACTTTAGCAATGCAACAATCATGCATGGAAGGGGAAGGTCAGGATAAAATATGTTGCACAGGGGATGGGTGGTACATCCTATAGAGGCCTTGCATTTAACATTATTGACAATCCTAAAGATTGTTTTGACTTAAAAAATTCCTTCCAGACGGTAATTCTGGCTGCGTTAGTGGGTAACCGGGAACGAAAACTGAAATAATCTTTCGAAAGATTTTCGCCCCTGTTTTGGAAAAAATAAGGATCCAAACATTGAAAATTTGAACAGTGGGCCTATATATTCCCCCTTGCCCACTCCCTCAAACATCCGTCTCTATGTCTGGATTCTAGAGTAATTCGTTCTGTCATTGCATCGAACAAATGATTGCAAAACAACTATTAATTACTGAATTAATCTATCTAATACTCATGTACGAATAACAACTTTTTACAAAGAAATAAAAACTTCAAATATCACCTAGAAATGAAGTGATATAATACTTTTTTTAACGAAGTGGGGAGGGGGGGGGGATAGAAATAAAAACAAGGGTTCCGCCAAAAAAGTGGACAGCAAAAAGGGTTCCACTTGTAAAAAAGTTTAAGAAACGCTGGTCTACAGTCTACTCGAAGTTTGAATCTGTTCACCTGAAAGAGACAGAAATGCTTCTTTACTCATTGAACTCTTTATTACTGCCATCCCCTCCCTCCCAACTCCAAACACGTGTTTTTTATTGCCCTGGAGACGAACTCTCCGCTGATAACGACTTCCCCCTGACCCCCCACTGTCCCACTGATTGTCTCCGACCGGAGGCGTGGTTTACATGGGTTCACATGAAAACTCCTCGTTTTTCACAAATTTTCTCCGTTTAAAAAAATACTGTATTTTGTGTTATAGCTTACTGAAAAAAATTGGAAATGAGCGCAAAGATGAATATGTTCCATCTTTCACCGATATTCATAAGGATCGGTTTAATCCTAGATTTTGAAGAAAATGTTCTCAACCAAAAATTAGAGCTTTTGGGAACGACATTTAAGGAGATTATTATGAAAATACAACTGTGTCCTATGATCCTGCAGTTGCCCTCGTAAAAATCTTAATTTTAAACTCATTGTTAAAAGTTTCCTATTTATCTTTAAAAAATAGACTATTGATAGTTTCAATAATATAATCAGGGCCGAATTTAGTTCCATGCCACGCCTAGTCAGATTTGAAATCTCTCTCCCCCCCCCCCCCCCATCCCTAAAGAAGAAGTAAAATTCTTTGACTCGAAAAACACAACTGAAGCCTCTAAAATGTAGTACTCTTAAAATTGAGATTGTTCATCTTCTGAAGAAATGATGATGCTTCATATTATTTATTTTTGTACATTTTTTATTATGCCCGCAGGATTTTTTACTGTTCTATTCTGTAGGATAGGAAAAGGTTCAAATGACTCCAATTTAAATAATATGTACATTGTGTACAGCATACATGTTTACATACATAAATCAGAAAATTATTATTTTAATTTTCGCTTAAAACTTGTTCTCTTTCAATGTCTGGAGTCTTAAAACGGTTCCTTACTTACAGTGACAACGCAGATGAATTATTATATAATGTTATAATTATAAGTTAGACCAAAAAAGTAAAAATATAATGATATAA
Organism: Uloborus plumipes; assembly: GCA_038373865.1. Classification (NCBI taxonomy): domain Eukaryota; kingdom Metazoa; phylum Arthropoda; class Arachnida; order Araneae; family Uloboridae; genus Uloborus; species Uloborus plumipes. The sequence goes on along the minus strand of JAXGGA010017479.1, from coordinate 20,270 downwards.
AATGAGGAAAGGAAATAAGCAATAACCGAGACTTGTGTCGAGTGGTAAGCATGGTTCATTTAGGACTGCATCTCTACTTTCAGAATAAACTGGCTTATTTAAGTTGTTTCAATACTTGTCATCGTTCGCCCAAAAAAACATTTTAATAAAAAACATTCATTCTAAATCCCTTCCCCACGTGTACATATTGTTTGAAAGTTTTATACCTGAGGTCTTTCTCTATTAAACATGAGTAAAGAAGAGCTAATTTAAATATGTGATATTGCTCTTTCTACTTCAAGCTATCGCAACTGACTATATTTTCTATTACCGCATGACTAGTACTTTCCAAGTTAATATTTACTGCGTGTACATTTGTTTAATGTTTCATTTTGCATTCACTGAAATGCAAAAGTTGAATGTTCATTTAAAAGAGTCTGAATTCATTTTTATTTTTCACATACTGTTTCTTAAAAAGATTATCATTTTGCAATGAATACTGCTAATCGGAAGGAAAAAAAATTGTATGAGTTAGAATCGAGTATTATTTTATTATGCATATAGGGTATTTCCATTGTGACTAACATAAATTTTTAATCTTATTTTCTGTGTGCGAGCATTATTTTTGTCACAATACCAAAAACAAGGTGTTATTCTTCTCCGCATAGATGAGTTGTTTAAGTTAATGTACAAAAATAATAATATTACTTTCATTTTTGGCAGTTAGGGAACAACGTGACTAACATAACAGATTTGCAACCCTCAAAATTGTGTATTAATTTCATCAACGCAATTCTCTAAAACTAAACCATAAAATTATTATTTTTTCCCTGATAGTGTCTATGTGAAAAGTTATTTTCGCATAATTAATTGTAAATTTGACATATATTTTAAGTAGTATTACAAAAAGTGGTATTTTAATAAAACTTGCCTGTGACTAACATAACACGCGATTACATATTTAACTTTAAGTGTATTACAGGTAATATTAATACAAATATTAGACTGCAAACCAGATTTTATTGAAGCTTAACATACATGTTAACCTCTAAACAAAATTTCCAGTTCAATTTTGTATTTAAAGTAATAATGTCTGCGGGAATTTACAGATGTTTGCGACAAGACTTTCGAAATTTGAGTTCCTTAAATCCAAAATTTGTTCTCATTTGTGGGAAACAAAAAGGTTGCCTCAGAGCTTTTTCTCACCGAAGAGAACTTCATAATCATTTTCATTCATGTTTAAAACTTGCCTACCATATTTCTTTTTAGACTTACAACAGGTAAATTCCACCACAATAAAATTACCTACTGTCTTAGTTTTTGTATCTCGGAACAGTCCGGGAGAATTTACTTCAAAATCATCAGCAGCTTCGTCTTCCACAATTTCTTTAAAAAAAACTTCTTTTCTTGGGAGTAGATATAAAAGGCCGGTTCTAGGACAAGAGGCGGAGCTGCGGAGCCACCTCCGCCTCCCAGAGCCACCTCCCCTCCGCCGCCTGTGACCTCCCCTCCACCGCCTGTGACCTCCCCTCCACCGCCTCCCCAGGGCCGCCGCGAGGATTTTAGTTTTGGGATGGCAACATCCAAGTTTTGATTTCTTGAAATGGCAACAGATTTGGTTGTCATGACAACCAATGTTTTGGTTTCTTTGAATGGCAACACTTGTGTAATATTTTACAGAGTTAATTTCGATCGTGGTGCCATCTATCGAGGGAATTATTTATTTTTCTTGAACTTTGAATATTTTCACGAACTTAATTTTATTTTAAATGCTCGTGGCGCCATCTATTGAGTGAACGAATTTAATTCTTTTTTTCATTTCGGGACTTTGAATATTTTTGTAAATTTTACTGTGCTCGAGGTGAGGATCGAACCTCAAACCTACAAAAGACCTCCGTAGCTGTCAGATTGGTCAACGCGCAAACTGACTAAGCTACGGAGGTCTGCTGTCCTGTTCGTTAACTACGATCCCAATATAATTTTCAGTGTTAAAGAACGACGATGCTGCCATCAGTTGACGGAAATTTATTTTTCTCGAATTTAATTATTTCTTCAAACTTAATTTATTTTTCAAGCTGAAATCGCACTTTATCAATGAAAATTAATTTTTTTTATGTTTACGATAATCCGACCCTGTGTAATGATTAACTAATTTTTTATTAACCTGCTAATTTAATCAGTAATTAGTCGAATTTAATTAATTTCACACCATCGAAAGATAATATTATTTAGGAATTCCCGACTTTGCATGCTTCTTTACGAATTTTACTGTTTTTCAGTTTGCCCCTCTCGCTTTTACATGTTAATTTAAGAACTTCAACTATTTTTTCTACGAGTTTAATTTTCTTTTTCGGACTTTGTCGATTTTTCAGACCGAAATGGGGACTTTGTCAGTGAAAATTCATTTTTTTTAATGTTGATCGCTGTAATGAATAACTATTTTTAATTGCCCCATCATTTTAATTAGTAATTACTCGAATTTAATTAATTTCACACCATCGAATGAGAATATTATTTAGGAATTTCCGACTTTGCATGTTTTTTCACGAATTTTACTGTTTTTTAAGTTTACCCATACTTTTACAACATCATTTTAGAACTTTGTCGAACGCTTCACGAATTTAATTATTTTTTTTTCCAACTTGGATTATTTTTTCAAACCGAAATGAAATTTTTTCAGAGAAAATTAATTTTTTATGTTGTTGCTCATCTGACCCAGAGTAATGAATGACTTTTTAATTGGCATCCCATTTTAATTAGTAATTAGTCAAATTTAAAAAAGCCCACACTTCCGAATTTGATTATTTCTATAAAGTTCTGGACATTGCATGTTTTTTCACGAATTTTACTGTTTTTTTTAACTATGTCTCCGCTTTTACAACTTAATTTTTAAACTTTTTCGCCACTTCAAAATTTTTCATCTAATCTGCTATGACTTAATTACCTCGACCCCCCTTCAATCCCAAAACAAACTCGACCAACACGACTTCTTATTTCCGACATTAATGAACACATTGATACAATTAATCATTACATACAAGACTGTCAATTACTCACACACAATAGACCACACATTGATTTTTACTACTTTTATCCGATTATACTCAACCCTCGACTTTCATGTGAAACCTCAAACATTCATACAAACCCCTTCAATATCATTCAAACACACATGCATCCATTCATTAAGACTCAATTGTTAAATAAAATTTCAAACATCAAGTCAACAAGTCAAAAATTTCAACCATTAAGTGAAAAATAATCACTCTGCCAATAAGAGAAAACTCGGTCGTTAATACATTAAAAATCAAAATCAAATTTTTCACAATGTCGAAGTTGAAAATTAAAATTTTTACAATGTCAAGATTAAAAATCAAAAACTTTTTTTTTTTGCAACGTCAAAATCAAAAGTTAAAAATTCCCCCATGTTGAAATTAAAAATCGAAATTTATTCTCCAACGTCAAAATTTAAAATCAATTCGATACACTCAAGTTAACATTGGTTTATACATTCGAACACACAAATTTTTTTACATTCACTATCATTTCACACAATGAAACTTATAAAACACTTTAACACCCTCAACACTTGATAAAAAATTGAACTATACGTATTATTTCGCATGCAATCAATTGAAATGAAACAAGAAACTTACCTTCTGTTGTGTGAATCACGATGATGCAACTCCGCAGGAAACAAATCACATTGTAGATCCTCAAGCAATAAATGGAATCACATTAATTGAGTTATTTTTTACTTTTACAACTCGAACTAACGTAACTCCACTCACGCTTTTTTTCGCAACTTTTCCGTCAGTTTGGCACGATGTCAACCCGTAAATATCCCGATTTTCGGGCAAGATGACTCGGCAAGCTTTCCTTTTTCCTTGGGTACCTTCTCCATCCACAAAATCCATCCCTTCACATAGAAGTCGAACACTCAAATGGCGTGTAATCAGTAAGATAAGTGAATCATTACTGATAACTAAAGACCACGTGACACTTAATCATCACCCCCTGACCACAAGCGACCTTTGTCTTATCAGTTCGCGCATGTGCAGAGAGTCTAATAAGACGCACTGTCTTACAACCACTGGAAGTATGTGATATCATCACAATCCAATGAAAGTCTCGGATTAGAGTGACATCGCCGTTTTTAGATTAATTCAAGTTTTCAAACATTTTAATTGGTCACTTAAAAGTGACGTCGCATTGTTCATTTTGTCAAGCTTACCTTTATTTTAAAATCACTTCTCTCTCAGATAGAATGCTCTGTTGATTACCCGATAATGTTAATTTGCATGCTAATTTAATTAGTAGTTTACCAAAGTTAATTAATTCCATCATTAGAAAAATTTAATTATTCTCTTTGTTTTCAGTTATAGTTTTCATCAGAGTAGTGAGTTAGTTCTATTATTTTTCAGGACTCGATTTTTTTCAAGTCAATTGAAATTAATTTTTGTTATGGGAGCGAGCCCACTAACCCGGCGTATTTAATTCTTTAATTATTTCATTTCTTTAATCACTTCATTTCTCTAATCACTTTATTTCTCTAATTACTTTTTTTTTTCGAACTTAATTTATTTCCAACAGCTGGGCTAACTCGAATTTTACAGTGATTGATTTGGAACTTTGATAATTTTTCAACGAATTTAATTGTTTCTTAGAACTTCAATTGTTTTTCTGACCGAAATGAGATTTTGCCAGTGAAAATTATTTTTTTTTTAGGTTTTTGATCTATTTAATTGCTTAATTTTCTTCATTGATTAAATTTCTTTACTTATTTCATTTCTTTAATCACTTCATTTCTTTAATCAACTAATTCTTTTAATTTATTTCCACCAGCTGGGGTAACTCGAATTTTACAGTGACTGATTTGGAACTTTGATAATTTTTCAGCGAATTTAATTGTTTCTTTGTCCTTCAATTATTTTTCTGCCCGAAATGAGATTTTGCCAGTGAAAATTATTTTTCCACATTCCTGCTTTTGATCAATGATTCAATTTTCATCGAAGCATTTTGCAGGCGTGAATCTAACGAAATTGCACAACAAATGTAGAATCACATGTAGACTTTATTACAAAACCTTACATCAAGACCACAGAAAAACATTAACATTACGAAGGATGCTTACAAGGAAACATATAGAAAGATACGAAACAATGATACTCGTAAAACACTTTATATCTCAAAACTTTTATTCCTAAGAGTTCCCTTCCCCAACATTTACCATCACTCTGCATTATTTTGCAAGCAATTATCTGCTAATGGTTTAAGTTCTTGTAACAACTCTAACATTTATAGGGTATTTTCAAGCTTCCTACATATTTCTTCGCATTTTTTTTCTACACTTATTCATTTTCTCAAAACTTAATCATTTCCAATGCATGAGTTTTAATGTTAATTTCATGTTTTTCCAAGAATCTCATTTCTCATTTTGAAATTGAAACATACAATTTTCAAGACTTGAACATTTTGCAAAAAGAAAAAAAAAACTTTAACTAAAAATTTACGATCTTACAAAAATTTGAATTTCTCAGCTACACAAAAAAAAAATAGGTATACAAACTATTGAAATGAAACAAGAAACTTACCTTTATGTTGAGCGAATCACAGCGATGTCCTATGAATGAATGACGAGGAGTAAAAGCAGTAAAAGAGATTACACCAAATGAGTTGGTATTTCAATTTACAACTACAAATGATGTAATCTCACTCATGCTTTATTTCGCACACCAACACAAATCCAAAACCGACATGTCGTGAAATTTGCATTAAAAGCCGGGAGTCAACGGAGATCACAGAAGTCCTTCCGAAACATTTCAACAACCATTTCCATCAAACCCAAGGCTACAAATGATTTATCTTGATCAAATCTGACCTCATACTGATAACTAAAGATCACATGACGTCTTATCAGCAGCAAGCACATGATTAAGACCACCAATCATCTCTAGCTAGTAGCTACATGCAAAATTGCATGGTATCGATAAGATGAAATCAACTTCAATCAAAAACTAAACATTGTGAAAAAAAAAAAAATGTATTGCAAGTTGTAAGTAACGCAATGAGTGCAAATAATTATCGCAAACTTGTTTAATATAAATCATGTTATACTATGAGAAAAGAAACAAAGACTTTGAAGTCAAAAGCAAATTTAAGAATTAACTCTAGGCACATAGTATGGATTCGAGAGAAAAAAAAAAGAGAATTTTTTTTTCAATCTAACTTAAATTTTTTCGTAAGCAAAACTTTCCTCGCAAATATTTTTTGAAAATTAATTTTTCTTCATTTAAAAATTTTCATCACTTAAAACTTTTCCGCAAAAAGAAAAAAAATGTCTAACACATTGAATATTATTTTTCTAAAATAATCTTCGTATGTAAACAAATTTTCTTAATACAAAATATTTCTCTGAAAATATTATTGAAATAGAAAAACTTATACTCATGAAATGAAACTTAGAAGAAAATATTATCCAGTATTAACGGCGAAACGATAAAACTTAAACTAACATAATAAAATGTTGTATGAAAATTTCAAACGTTGCATTCAACTCAGGAAATTTCATTAACTTAAGATGAAAAAAAAATATACTAATAACATTGCAAAATTTCGAAAAATAAATGCGAAAAAAAAAATAATAACTCTCCAAGTCTAAAAGACTGAAGGCAATTTTCCTGAAGTTTCATTTCATGAGTATAAGTTTTTTTTTTTTTTTTTCGTTTTCAATAAGATTTCCCGAAGTTCAACTTCAGGAAAATTGCCTTCAGTCTTTTAGACTTGGAGAGTTATTATTTTTTTTTTCGCATTTATTTTTCGAAATTTTGCAATGTTATTAGTATATTTTTTTTTCATCTTAAGTTAATGAAATTTCCTGAGTTGAATGCAACGTTTGAAATTTTCATACAACATTTTATTATGTTAGTTTAAGTTTTATCGTTTCGCCGTTAATACTGGATAATATTTTCTTCTAAGTTTCATTTCATGAGTATAAGTTTTTCTATTTCAATAATATTTTCAGAGAAATATTTTGTATTAAGAAAATTTGTTTACATACGAAGATTATTTTAGAAAAATAATATTCAATGTGTTAGACATTTTTTTTCTTTTTGCGGAAAAGTTTTAAGTGATGAAAATTTTTAAATGAAGAAAAATTAATTTTCAAAAAATATTTGCGAGGAAAGTTTTGCTTACGAAAAAATTTAAGTTAGATTGAAAAAAAATTCTCTTTTTTTTTTCTCTCGAATCCATACTATGTGCCTAGAGTTAATTCTTAAATTTGCTTTTGACTTCAAAGTCTTTGTTTCTTTTCTCATAGTATAACATGATTTATATTAAACAAGTTTGCGATAATTATTTGCACTCATTGCGTTACTTACAACTTGCAATACATTTTTTTTTTTCACAATGTTTAGTTTTTGATTGAAGTTGATTTCATCTTATCGATACCATGCAATTTTGCATGTAGCTACTAGCTAGAGATGATTGGTGGTCTTAATCATGTGCTTGCTGCTGATAAGACGTCATGTGATCTTTAGTTATCAGTATGAGGTCAGATTTGATCAAGATAAATCATTTGTAGCCTTGGGTTTGATGGAAATGGTTGTTGAAATGTTTCGGAAGGACTTCTGTGATCTCCGTTGACTCCCGGCTTTTAATGCAAATTTCACGACATGTCGGTTTTGGATTTGTGTTGGTGTGCGAAATAAAGCATGAGTGAGATTACATCATTTGTAGTTGTAAATTGAAATACCAACTCATTTGGTGTAATCTCTTTTACTGCTTTTACTCCTCGTCATTCATTCATAGGACATCGCTGTGATTCGCTCAACATAAAGGTAAGTTTCTTGTTTCATTTCAATAGTTTGTATACCTATTTTTTTTTTGTGTAGCTGAGAAATTCAAATTTTTGTAAGATCGTAAATTTTTAGTTAAAGTTTTTTTTTTCTTTTTGCAAAATGTTCAAGTCTTGAAAATTGTATGTTTCAATTTCAAAATGAGAAATGAGATTCTTGGAAAAACATGAAATTAACATTAAAACTCATGCATTGGAAATGATTAAGTTTTGAGAAAATGAATAAGTGTAGAAAAAAAATGCGAAGAAATATGTAGGAAGCTTGAAAATACCCTATAAATGTTAGAGTTGTTACAAGAACTTAAACCATTAGCAGATAATTGCTTGCAAAATAATGCAGAGTGATGGTAAATGTTGGGGAAGGGAACTCTTAGGAATAAAAGTTTTGAGATATAAAGTGTTTTACGAGTATCATTGTTTCGTATCTTTCTATATGTTTCCTTGTAAGCATCCTTCGTAATGTTAATGTTTTTCTGTGGTCTTGATGTAAGGTTTTGTAATAAAGTCTACATGTGATTCTACATTTGTTGTGCAATTTCGTTAGATTCACGCCTGCAAAATGCTTCGATGAAAATTGAATCATTGATCAAAAGCAGGAATGTGGAAAAATAATTTTCACTGGCAAAATCTCATTTCGGGCAGAAAAATAATTGAAGGACAAAGAAACAATTAAATTCGCTGAAAAATTATCAAAGTTCCAAATCAGTCACTGTAAAATTCGAGTTACCCCAGCTGGTGGAAATAAATTAAAAGAATTAGTTGATTAAAGAAATGAAGTGATTAAAGAAATGAAATAAGTAAAGAAATTTAATCAATGAAGAAAATTAAGCAATTAAATAGATCAAAAACCTAAAAAAAAAATAATTTTCACTGGCAAAATCTCATTTCGGTCAGAAAAACAATTGAAGTTCTAAGAAACAATTAAATTCGTTGAAAAATTATCAAAGTTCCAAATCAATCACTGTAAAATTCGAGTTAGCCCAGCTGTTGGAAATAAATTAAGTTCGAAAAAAAAAAGTAATTAGAGAAATAAAGTGATTAGAGAAATGAAGTGATTAAAGAAATGAAATAATTAAAGAATTAAATACGCCGGGTTAGTGGGCTCGCTCCCATAACAAAAATTAATTTCAATTGACTTGAAAAAAATCGAGTCCTGAAAAATAATAGAACTAACTCACTACTCTGATGAAAACTATAACTGAAAACAAAGAGAATAATTAAATTTTTCTAATGATGGAATTAATTAACTTTGGTAAACTACTAATTAAATTAGCATGCAAATTAACATTATCGGGTAATCAACAGAGCATTCTATCTGAGAGAGAAGTGATTTTAAAATAAAGGTAAGCTTGACAAAATGAACAATGCGACGTCACTTTTAAGTGACCAATTAAAATGTTTGAAAACTTGAATTAATCTAAAAACGGCGATGTCACTCTAATCCGAGACTTTCATTGGATTGTGATGATATCACATACTTCCAGTGGTTGTAAGACAGTGCGTCTTATTAGACTCTCTGCACATGCGCGAACTGATAAGACAAAGGTCGCTTGTGGTCAGGGGGTGATGATTAAGTGTCACGTGGTCTTTAGTTATCAGTAATGATTCACTTATCTTACTGATTACACGCCATTTGAGTGTTCGACTTCTATGTGAAGGGATGGATTTTGTGGATGGAGAAGGTACCCAAGGAAAAAGGAAAGCTTGCCGAGTCATCTTGCCCGAAAATCGGGATATTTACGGGTTGACATCGTGCCAAACTGACGGAAAAGTTGCGAAAAAAAGCGTGAGTGGAGTTACGTTAGTTCGAGTTGTAAAAGTAAAAAATAACTCAATTAATGTGATTCCATTTATTGCTTGAGGATCTACAATGTGATTTGTTTCCTGCGGAGTTGCATCATCGTGATTCACACAACAGAAGGTAAGTTTCTTGTTTCATTTCAATTGATTGCATGCGAAATAATACGTATAGTTCAATTTTTTATCAAGTGTTGAGGGTGTTAAAGTGTTTTATAAGTTTCATTGTGTGAAATGATAGTGAATGTAAAAAAATTTGTGTGTTCGAATGTATAAACCAATGTTAACTTGAGTGTATCGAATTGATTTTAAATTTTGACGTTGGAGAATAAATTTCGATTTTTAATTTCAACATGGGGGAATTTTTAACTTTTGATTTTGACGTTGCAAAAAAAAAAAGTTTTTGATTTTTAATCTTGACATTGTAAAAATTTTAATTTTCAACTTCGACATTGTGAAAAATTTGATTTTGATTTTTAATGTATTAACGACCGAGTTTTCTCTTATTGGCAGAGTGATTATTTTTCACTTAATGGTTGAAATTTTTGACTTGTTGACTTGATGTTTGAAATTTTATTTAACAATTGAGTCTTAATGAATGGATGCATGTGTGTTTGAATGATATTGAAGGGGTTTGTATGAATGTTTGAGGTTTCACATGAAAGTCGAGGGTTGAGTATAATCGGATAAAAGTAGTAAAAATCAATGTGTGGTCTATTGTGTGTGAGTAATTGACAGTCTTGTATGTAATGATTAATTGTATCAATGTGTTCATTAATGTCGGAAATAAGAAGTCGTGTTGGTCGAGTTTGTTTTGGGATTGAAGGGGGGTCGAGGTAATTAAGTCATAGCAGATTAGATGAAAAATTTTGAAGTGGCGAAAAAGTTTAAAAATTAAGTTGTAAAAGCGGAGACATAGTTAAAAAAAACAGTAAAATTCGTGAAAAAACATGCAATGTCCAGAACTTTATAGAAATAATCAAATTCGGAAGTGTGGGCTTTTTTAAATTTGACTAATTACTAATTAAAATGGGATGCCAATTAAAAAGTCATTCATTACTCTGGGTCAGATGAGCAACAACATAAAAAATTAATTTTCTCTGAAAAAATTTCATTTCGGTTTGAAAAAATAATCCAAGTTGGAAAAAAAAATAATTAAATTCGTGAAGCGTTCGACAAAGTTCTAAAATGATGTTGTAAAAGTATGGGTAAACTTAAAAAACAGTAAAATTCGTGAAAAAACATGCAAAGTCGGAAATTCCTAAATAATATTCTCATTCGATGGTGTGAAATTAATTAAATTCGAGTAATTACTAATTAAAATGATGGGGCAATTAAAAATAGTTATTCATTACAGCGATCAACATTAAAAAAAATGAATTTTCACTGACAAAGTCCCCATTTCGGTCTGAAAAATCGACAAAGTCCGAAAAAGAAAATTAAACTCGTAGAAAAAATAGTTGAAGTTCTTAAATTAACATGTAAAAGCGAGAGGGGCAAACTGAAAAACAGTAAAATTCGTAAAGAAGCATGCAAAGTCGGGAATTCCTAAATAATATTATCTTTCGATGGTGTGAAATTAATTAAATTCGACTAATTACTGATTAAATTAGCAGGTTAATAAAAAATTAGTTAATCATTACACAGGGTCGGATTATCGTAAACATAAAAAAAATTAATTTTCATTGATAAAGTGCGATTTCAGCTTGAAAAATAAATTAAGTTTGAAGAAATAATTAAATTCGAGAAAAATAAATTTCCGTCAACTGATGGCAGCATCGTCGTTCTTTAACACTGAAAATTATATTGGGATCGTAGTTAACGAACAGGACAGCAGACCTCCGTAGCTTAGTCAGTTTGCGCGTTGACCAATCTGACAGCTACGGAGGTCTTTTGTAGGTTTGAGGTTCGATCCTCACCTCGAGCACAGTAAAATTTACAAAAATATTCAAAGTCCCGAAATGAAAAAAAGAATTAAATTCGTTCACTCAATAGATGGCGCCACGAGCATTTAAAATAAAATTAAGTTCGTGAAAATATTCAAAGTTCAAGAAAAATAAATAATTCCCTCGATAGATGGCACCACGATCGAAATTAACTCTGTAAAATATTACACAAGTGTTGCCATTCAAAGAAACCAAAACATTGGTTGTCATGACAGCCAAATCTGTTGCCATTTCAAGAAATCAAAACTTGGATGTTGCCATCCCAAAACTAAAATCCTCGCGGCGGCCCTGGGGAGGCGGTGGAGGGGAGGTCACAGGCGGTGGAGGGGAGGTCACAGGCGGCGGAGGGGAGGTGGCTCTGGGAGGCGGAGGTGGCTCCGCAGCTCCGCCTCTTGTCCTAGAACCGGCCTTTTATATCTACTCTTGGGATATCATCCCCCGCATTTTTTAATAAGCAAATTTTAAATTTCTCCATATTTACAGCATATGATTATTACCCAAAAACCTATATGGGGATTCCCATTTTCAAACAACAAGTCTCTAACTCTTTCTTTTTAGCCATTTTAGTTTCACTCAAAAATAAGCAGTTTATCTTCGGATTTTTTTTATTATTGAAGAAATTCCTTTGCATAATTTCCAAAGTTTGCCCATGTAAAATGCTGCTCCACACGTTGTGCTATATATGTGGGCACTTTCCATGATCTAATTTCATAAAACTCCATAACCTGTAGTTGCTGGAGACAGTTAGGGTCATATATGTTTTTAAAGTGAGCAGCAGCTATATATGTTCATAGAAAAACTAATTGCACAGCAATTCCGCAAATAGCTATAAAGTCATTTAAAGTTCTTTAATTGAAGCTGTTGACTTCATATGCCAAGTGCTTACTTGCGTCGCAAATTACAGCATAAAATTTTGACTCCAAGTTTACTATTAAAAAAACTTTCTTGAAAATAAATTACTGCAGTATATATGGGCACACTAATTTCTTTAAAATAAGATGTTCAATAAATTAATTTGCTTCTAAAATAAATTGTTTGCTTCAGATTTAAGTATTTCTTAACGAGTCATGTTATGTTAGTCACACACAGTGATGTTATGTTAGTCACACGTCCTATGGCCAGAAAAAAGGAAATTCTTTATGAACAATCCTATCAATCTAACTGTACCCATCCCATAGAAGAGATCAAGTAATGTAATGTTGTAATGTCAAGAATGTTGTAATGATGCAATATTTTTAAAGTTAATTCTAATCTTTTATTTTCAATATATGCATGTCCATAAAATATTGAATTTGTGACACTCGGACTTTCTTAACTGCATCTCATATAATACTATGTATCAGAGCATTTAGTAGAACATTTAATATATGACATTAAGGATTATATGAATTGCTGAAATTTAAAAAAAAAGTGATTTACTTTCAAAAAAGCAAAACAAATTTTTTAAAAATTTCGCAAACAATTTTCCAATTCAAATTGAGTCACATAAAGCCAATCATTTTCTCCAGTTAAGAATTCTTGGAAATAAAATGTAAGTGCTTTTGCGTTTCTTTTAAAAAATAAATTAAATTCTGTATAAAGATTGGATTATTTTTTATTTTTTAATTACATTGTGATGAGTTGCGAAAAATTGTTTTCAGTTGCATGTAGTATGCCAAATTGGTGATCACATAGCTGTGTAGCTAGTTCCATAGGGGCATTCCATAGGGTACGTTTTTAGTATTACGATCTTGTATTCCAGGGGGAGTTCGGGGAGGGACTTCGCAATTACTGTTTTAATCTAAGAGATTTACACGCTTGAAATTTTTTTTCGTTCTCAGAACATGTGTGAAAGTAAAGATTATTAAATAACAAAAAAATAATGTCGCTATCAGAAATGAAAGAATACTAATATTTTTATTTCAAAAATAAAAATTTAAAGAATGGTTGAAGCAAAAGTTGCAGCCCCTTACATTTGACGCCCTAGGCAGTTGCCTAGTCTGCCTATTGGAAAATTAGGCCCTGATAATATAGTAGTCACGTGCAACATGGGAGATAAAACACAGTCATCGAAGTTGCATCTGATTTAGGTGCCAGAAATAAAACTTGCGGAAATAAAGGGGCATATATAAAGAACATTAATTTGAAAATAGTGTATAAAACCAAAGAATTGTTTGAGTATTTACTGACATATCATGTTTGATCGAAAAATTACGTAAACGCCATTTTGATCAAGGGTTTCAGTGGGGAATCCCGCCTGACATTTTTCTTCGCACAACGCAATTGCAGAGTTTTATATTGATGATACTTTTGTGAACCAAGAAATTATTGAAATCAGTATGAGAAAAGAAATGTTTTTCATTTTCCTGCAGACAGACTGACAGTTTTAGGCTGTTTATTCCACTATATACTTGTTCTGTGATTCTAACTTTTCTTTGTGATTATACAGATATTTTTAAAGGCTTATTTGTCCACTCTGTTATATTTCCACTCTGTTAAACAAAGTGATCAAAATATTTAATAAATGAGTCATGTACTAGTTATTTTCAGTTCATTATACACAAATAAATGGAAACTCAATTAAAAAAATATGATTAGTGGGTGGAAATTATATAAATTGATAATCTTAAGTAAAGAGTTTCAGACATGATTCGTACCATTTTCGTCGGTATGACCTATATATTCACAGCACCTTTTTCTCGTAATGAAACTGAATTATAAAAAAAAAAAAACAAGTCATCATTTTTTTAATAAAATATTTACATTCTTGCGATAAGTGAAAAGCACAAAATGACAACGTTTAAAATGTAAAAATATTAATAATAGTTGAAGACAAGATTCAAAATCGTAATTTTTGTCGATTTTCAATAATGTTAAGAAGAAAACTTTATGTTAGCTATCTCCCGGAAACCTTCCAAAATCCAAGCCATCAAAACGGACTTAAAAACAATGTTCAAGACACTCTTTCCCAGAATTATTTTAAAGTAATGCTTTATAAATAAACGCGCTTCTAGTCTACCTTAAGTGGTCTAAAATCGTGGACCTCCACCATTTCCCTGTCTTAGCTGCGTCCTTATTTTGTTTTATTGTATTAAATTATTGAAAAAAATGTGGTGCAAAACTCTCCCCCCATTCGTTTTCTAAAACAATTCGAATGCTTTTATTTTTTTCATAGTGAAAATTTTAGCTCATAGCGTTAGCGGCTCCAGTTTAAAAAAAAATCAACATTTTGGTTTGATTGGTATTTTTCAGTGACACCTTAAGTGAAGTATATAAATACCTTTGCGCGTACTGTTGTATTTATACATTAACACCTTAAGTCTTTATTTATTTATTTATTTATTTTTTCACTTTCCTTTTATTTTAAATATTGTGTATAAAGTGTTAATCTACATTTGCTATACTTAGTGTGACTATCGTATACAGTACACTATTTTAAACCTTATTGTGATTTAACTTTTTTTTCGAATATAAAATGTGGAACGACGGCGCATGCTTTTTAATTGTGATTTGCCTGATTATTCTTTAAAAATAAAAAGGCGGCCAATGTGAAGCTACTTTATTTATCAATTCATATTTTACGTTTGTTACAGGTTTGTACTCAGTACTGAATCAATTTCTTTCCTCAATAAAATATTTGAAACGTGCATTTCGTTGGTCCTTAGTTTGGTAAATTGTATTTCAGAACATAGAAAGTTCCTAAAAATATTTTCCTTTTAAAAATTTGAGAAAAAAAAACCCCTTGTTTTATCACTTTTATACTATCCTGCCTTGGTTACGGCTCTGAAGCTCTGCATTTCTACACCACACATGGTAACCTATTACGAAGGGGAAAGGGTGGGGGAACCGTGATGAACTGTCGTCTAACTCAGAAGAGCTTGAAAAGAAGGTAAATGATCCTATATCTACTTGAAGATAACAGAAGCAGTTAAATGAGTGCGGTAGTAAACATGTGGTAACTGTTATGATGTCCACTTTGACGTTTCTTTCTCACCTATGGCTAACAGGTAATAGGAGGGGGGGGTGGGTGTCTTTCATATATAAGCAAAAAATAAATATGCTTCCTGGCATTTGAATTTTTTCACCCATGGAGCTAATACACTCCCAAAAGGGGTTTCCTAAGCTGTGCTTGGACGGTTATTCTTACACTGTTCAACATCGACTCACAGATGCCATACGATGGAAATGCTCAAAAGCGAAAGACTTTTCCTGCCGCGCCGTACTAAAAACAAATACGGACTTGGATTGTCACCAGCTACTAAGAGACCATAACCATGACTCGAACGAGGAAGACAAACACTGCGCAAAATTGCGCAACGAGCTGAAATTAATGTCATCAACATCACATCAGAGCACTAATAATGTCTTAGCAAACGTTTTAGGCGGTGTTGACAGTAGTGTTTTCTCACATTTGCCTTCAGAACAGACGTGCAAGCGCCTAATAAGAAGAGAAAGGGCAAAAACCCGCCCGAAGGAGCCAAGAACTTTGGAGGAGCTACAAATAACTGGTAAGCCAATATTTACGACTTTGTTCATTCATTATTGAATGTAAAATGATTAAGATATTTATCAGAGAATTTTTTTTGTTGTGTGCATTTAAATCTGTTATTGGTTCTACCTGTTCGGATTGCATTAAAAAACAACTTTCTTCAATATTCAAGCAAAAGCAAATATTATAAAAAAAATAAAATGAATAATTTATTAAATGTTTTAAAACAATGTCTCGCGATTTTTTTTTTTTTTTTTTGCTTTACATTGCGATTTACAGTTAAGATTCCGCAAAGTACTATGAAATACTGTGTTTCATGAAATTCTGAGGTTCGACTTTTCTCTATTCTGCAACATTTATCTCAAAGTACATTTGTGATTCTTCGTAGCAAAATTTTAACGTTTTAGATAAGTCTAAAAATTACATATTTAATCGTTTAATTTTTTTCACCATTCAAAATAAGGAAAATTATTATTATGATTATTATTATTGGTATTTTGTTAATGCTTAAATTGGCAAAGTATGCTGCTTCAACAAAATCGCTTTAAAACTGTTAATATTTGTGCTTTTAAACGTTGTTTCTCATTTTACCTAATTTACGCACAAAGCTATCGCTCTTTAAAATTTTTGTATTCTGTTGACCCGACTGAATGATATATTACGTGTGAAAAACTTAGTAGAAAAATTATCTTTATCCATCATACGCTTATGGATGGATTCGTTTAATTTATGGTTTGCGTGCTTTAACTTTTTAATGCTTTTCAGTACCATGTGAACTATGTCTTCAAAATTTCATTATAAGTCCTTAAATAATATTAATTTTATGTAGTGAAATGAGTACCGAGAAAATACACTGCTCTATTTAAAGTAACATAATTTGCATTTTCAATAATAATTTTACCAAAACATTATTTAATGAGAGAACTTATTTCAGTTCATCACTCTTTAGCTTAGTATATGTAGTTCAAGTAAAGTACAAGAAATTGCTTTGTATTTCTCTGGTAAATGCAGAATAAGCTTTTTTCATCTACTTTTGAATTTGAAAATTTTTTGTAGCGTAGAAAATAGAAATTTCTTGATATAGGAATTCAAAATTATTAGGGATTAACAAACACCTATCGGCACTCTGAGTAACAATTATATTACTTGCATTCTATACGTGGTTTATTAATTTTTTAGTGTAAATATTGATGCGAAAATTGGAAGTAATAAATATTAAGAAATACGTACTACTATGGAAATGTTTGAAATTTATTGAAAAAAAAACAAAAACATATGTTTCCAGACAGGAAATTCATTTTTTTTCATATTATTTACGTATTTCTTTATTCGGGTTATATTCTGATGAATGAGATTTCGGGCACTGGTTGAAAACTAAACGCACAAACTACCATAAATATATACCCTTTAGGTGAAATTATATAGTAAGAACAGTTTTTGAACCAGTAACAGATTCAATTGATAGGAAATATTATTTTACTATTTTAGAGTTATAAAATTTGAAGAAAAAATTGAGTGACCAATTGAATTACAATTGCTACAAAAATGAAATACTGCCGTTTGTATACTTTTGAGCGAGTTTCATGGTTGGTGACGTCAGAACGTTCATTAGTAACTCTTGGCTACTTGGGAAAAACGTATAGTTATTGCCCACTTAAGCGACGTCATAGTCGTATGTTTGAATAAAGAATAAATGTGAAAGATTTCTACATAATTAAAAGTACTTCATGTGATACTATAATAATGTATATTACTACACTGCAAAAAAATAAACTTGTTTTTTCAGTATAATACTGAAGGCAAAGGTTTCAGTTTAAAACAGTAATAAACTGTAAACAGTAGCGTAGCTAGAGGGTCCAGCGCCCGTGGCGAATATGAAAAGTTGCGCCCCTCTCCCCAGAGCTCGCTCTGGTGGGAGGTCATTGTGACCTCCCAAAATGTCCTTAATCCAAAAATTTTGATTTTTTTTTTTCGATAAGTTTGATAATATTACAGCCTTTTTTTTCTTTTTTCTTTCTTTCAGCATTTTTAGCGATGCTCATTGTTCCCCCTCATGTTAAGTGTGCATGATATGTCTACGTATTCGCATCATTAGATAAAATTGAAGTTTTATTTTTTACAAGTTTTTTGTTCAATTGCAGAATTTTTGTCTTTCCAACAATATTAGTTCGGGACCGTTCTTACCTTTCCCCATCATTTCACATAAATTCAAAGTTGAAAATTGAAAATTTACCACTGGCGAGTCTCTCAAGGGAGGGGCGCTCCCTCAGTGGCGTATAAAGGGGGGGGGGTGCCAAGGAACCAATGCACCCCCCAAGATTTTGTAAGACTATAAAAAATGGTGGCACCGAATTTTGAAAAAACATGTAACCTTCATGTAAATATGCTTCAGGTTTTTTCAATGAAAAATACTTTATGGACACTGAAATATTGTCATATTATTTTCTGTTTTCGACAATAAGAAGCAAAACTAATTGTTATTCTGTAATTGTGGATATGTAAGAGGAAAATGAGCGATGTACCCGCGCCTCTCACAAACATTGTTAGACGTTTAAGCTTCTTATTAATTGCAGATTTTTTAAATGATTTAAATGTGTTTAAGCATTGCTCCTCCTCTTATTTTCTCTTTTTAAAAGATTATTTTGAACAAATTGGCATATTATTATTTTACATCGCAACGAAAAAATCAACAAAACACCAGCTTTTTTTTTTTTTTTTGAAATGTGACAAATTGGATTTTTGTTTAAAAACTTATCGCACATTAAAAAAAAATGTTTTGAATATTAACACTTACATTGAAACATTACTGCTCATTTCAGCAGTAAATTTTTACCTTGGAGAAAAAGGGATCAGTTTCTAAATACTTTCTTTTCTTATGGGATGAAATGAAAGTTTTATTTTATTATTAAAAGTTTTATTAGAAATGAATAAATAAACAAGTTGAAATATTAATGAAGGAATGCGAATGAATGAATTAATCAAAGAGCACATCTGAGATTTTTTGAAAAAAAGGAGTAAGTAATAGCTGAAAAACAAAAACAATTTTCCAGAAAGTGCAAAATATTACAATATGTGTATGAAATTTTGAAAATGAGTTGTATATATTCCCTTTGATTTTTAAGTCTTTTTGTATTTGAATCGCAATCGTCCAATTGACTATAGGTTTAAGAATATAGTTAGTATATTGCTAGGTGGATGGCGCAGAAGAGTTAAAATGTTTTAACATTCCAATTTGCCCCGTTATTTAAACCTTACCCCCACGTTCCCCAACATCTGAAGGACGTTTAAATGGACATTTTGTAGAATATGCATGAGAAAATGCGTGCATATAAGCTAAGAAAAATCTTATCTTTGATGAAACAAAAATAATCATAAAATAAAACTTCATAAAAACCAAAATGTACAAAAAATTTCATTTTGGTACTCTCGGACCTTCAAAAATATTTTTTATCATGCAACTATTTTTTTTTTTAATTATAAATGATCTATCAATTTTTCGATGAAGACTTGAGTGTTTTTGGCTTGAGATTTTTTTTCGTAATATGTTTATTGTTCTTGCATGATATTCATTTTTGTGAAAAAAAAAAAAAAAAAAAAAAAAAAAAAAAAAAAAAAAAAAAACAATCTTTGAGCAACGTTCAATAGAAAAAATTAAATCGAAATACTGCGTTTTTAAAGTTTCACCATATTTCTTGATTTTTTTCCTTTCTCATCACAGTGTCGATGTTCGATGTGC
Source organism: Uloborus plumipes (assembly GCA_038373865.1). Classification (NCBI taxonomy): domain Eukaryota; kingdom Metazoa; phylum Arthropoda; class Arachnida; order Araneae; family Uloboridae; genus Uloborus; species Uloborus plumipes. The sequence goes on along the minus strand of JAXGGA010017479.1, from coordinate 486 downwards.
ACCCCCCAAAATCAATTCCTGGATACGCCACTGCGCTCCCTTGTATCCGCCCTGTGCCATATTGCTATATATAGTTTAGAAGTGAGAGCACTTCGTTAAAGTACATATAAAATGGAAAAAATTCCAAAATACGAAATTAAAACTCACTAAAAAAAGATTTATTTATCAATTTTTTTTTTTAATTTTCTAACCATCTAATATACTGAGCCATCGAAACACAAACAACGTTACTCGTTCAAAATCGCTAGGCCGCTGCACCTGTGTTACTCATTTTTAGAATCTTCATTTAATATCCCAAGTAGCACACTTCGTTGTTTAAACGGTGTAAAATGGTTATTAACGTTGTAGCAACCGATTAAAAACGTTTATAAAACGTTTAAACGTTATTTGTGCTACCTGGGACAGGATCTTGGTGCAAATTTTTAAACTCGCAAAATTTGCAAAAGTCGTTTTTTAGAAACCTTCCCCTCCCGTTTCGGAGAAATA
>JAXGGA010017478.1:0-24258 GCA_038373865.1 Uloborus plumipes | reverse complement strand
ATTTTTAATCCCATTCCTCAATTTTCATCTGCGTATCACCCCTTCCTAAAAATGGACAATTCTGAAAAAAGGAGGAGTCATAGGCCATCTCTGCGAAGTTGATTATACAAAGTGTTCATTTTTGAAAATGTAACTTAGCCCCTTCATCCTCCAAGCCCTTCAATTCTATTACTACATTTGTAAATTGAATGTATTCTTAGAAATTGAATGTATTCTTCACAAATTGAATGTATTCTTAGAAGTAGGTAAACTATATGTTTAAAGTTTAAAGCTTTCATGAAATGACGTTTTGACTACGTTTTGCAGTTTTTCTCAATAATGGGGTTAGTAATGGTTAATGTTCAAATAATACTTTTCTTGGAAAAAGACAGCAGAATGTTAAAACATTCATAGGGGGAAAAAAGAAGCAAATCAAGAGCGTCTTGGACACTTACTGATCAAAATAATTCTACTTTTTACTATAGGATGCTAAAGCAAGTGGTCAAATTTTCTGGGTAATAAAAGAAGAAATAATGTTGAAAGTCAATAATTTGCATTACCGTTGCACAGCAATAGGATCCTCTACACATGGCCATAGAATCGTTTAAATTTTGAAAATCGCGGTGGAGAATAAAATTCCAGATGTCCTATATATCTAATGGCCACGTTTAATCCTCTAAGCTCAGAAGTATAGAATGTTGAAGTTTGTGGTGTTTTCAAAATACAATTATAGGATATTTTTAAGCAATATTTTTTTTTCTTTTGCTACAATTAAGATTCTGTATAACACAAAAAAAGTAAAATTCAAAAATTATTTCCATTTCATAGTTTATAAAGTAACTTTGAACTTAGGAGAACTGTGTCCCATTTTGGTACATAAAGGGTTAACTATTCTCTGCCCAACAAGTGGAACAATCGAGACGCTAACTGATTTCTTTCAAAAAAAATTTAATGACATTGTGAAGATATTCATAGGAAAAATGATAAGAATATTTTTTTTAAAGAAAGAAAGCAAAAAAAAAAAAAAAAGAAACACCAGAGAAGGAGGAAGAGGGAAACTTTTTTTTTCGTTTCTTTATTCCTCAAAATCTTTCGCTGAGAAAAAAATGTCTGCATGATTGAAGTCTTTTTTTTTGCTTCATGGATTTTTTTCAGATTAAAAATATATATTTCTTTACTTTATGGTATTAAAAAAAAGATTTTATAATTGAAGAGGCAAGTGGATAAAGGTGATATGTGACAATTAAAAAAAAAAAAAAAAAAAACTTACCTTTTACCATGGAGGAAGGTGATAAGGTAATATTTTTTTTTAAAGCTTTTTCTAGAAATTTAAAAAAATTGTTACACATCACCTTTATCCACTTGCCCCTTCAATTGTGTTTGTGAGTTAACACAATTAAACACACACTAATTTGAATTTGTGTAAATCGGTAAAATTCAAATGTCATCAATCACCTTTATCCACTTGCCCCTTCAATTGCTCTCATGTGTCATATAGGGGCACATGTGAATAAGACAGGGGCACAGATGAACACGGTTTTAAAATGCAAGACAGGCATCGTATTTCAAAGAATATCGCTAAAATGCAAAACATATCGTACGCCTAGAAGAATACTGTAACAACTCAAAAAGTCGAAACTCTGAATGTTCAGAGATGTACACAGAGCCATGATTTAAAAGTCAAAAAGAAACGTTTATTTTAAAAGCATTATGGAAGCAAATGAGCCGAAATGATCTAACCTAATGTATGATAGACTGCACCATTACTAATTGCTTTAATATATAAATTTTTCTGTTTTTGAGTTGTGACAGTATTCTTCTAGGCGTGCGATATATGCAAATTACATTAAAGGATTTATAACCTGGACTTTGTCAGTTTAAAATGCACAGTACTGTACAATTTAAACTTACACAGTATAGGTTATGAAAAAAAATATTTTTTTCACAAGTATGGTATAACTCTGCTCGCTGTGAAATTTTAGAATCGTGATCTGTTCTGACCATTGGACAGACACTAAAAAACTAAAAAGACCCCATAGTACAAAGAATATTTTATAATGTGAAGATTATTTTTATTATGTATTGATTTTGAGTGGTGTTATGAACTATTTTTAAACATCAGTTTTCAATTGAGTGAACCAATTTTGTGTAATTTCATTTCCTGTAAGTATTATATAACAGTAAATTACTGGTAGGTAGATTATTTAATATCAAGGAAAACATTAATATTTTATAACAGTAATCAAAATTTAATTACTAGGATGGGTCAATTTTCGCCTTTATTTTCAAAATCGAAATCGCCTGTGGTGGGAAAAGTTGTGTATTGGCATGTTTGTAAAAAAAAAAAAAAAATGTTTTGGAATCAAAATATGTTTGCATCCTCCGCAATTCCCTTGAAGTTTCACCAAGTATGTAAAAACCGAATTTTAATTTTTTAATTTTTAATTTTAATGTATGAATTTTTTAAACCGACAGTAGTGAAAATAGGAGCACATTAACACTCATATCTCATGAAAAAATATTTTGATATCATATAATATTTAAGCCCTCCATCAGCTTGAAATTCTGCCAAATAAGAAAAAAAGCACATTTTTTTTCATTTAAACTTTTCATTTAAAAAATTAACGTATGCCTATATCGTACATAGTTGCGCGTTACTAATTTTATTTATTAAAATTTGTGTTTTAAAAATGTTTTAGCTGAGTTCGCGAGTTTAGATCTGCAGAGACCTTCAGAAATGTACGCACTGGCGACACTCTCTACCATCTTTTTCGTGTATATAGTCTTAGTGTAGTTTTAGAGTATTAAAATGTTTAGTGTTATGACGTCCTAATCATCACTACCCCTCATCATGATAAGCGAGCATTAAAAAGGTAGGGGAAACTAGGGAGGGTTGACCACACGAGAGGTTTGACACACACTCTCTTTTTCATATTTAAACAATTATTTAACTGATGAGCATCATATAGTAGCATAGTCTCAAATCAAAAGTTCATTCTAATCTTCTTTGAAGTAGAATCAAGAAGCAATCGTACGTAACGTCTTTTTCAGGCAAAAAATTGATTTTTCTTGCTTCAAGTTCATCTCGCCTGTACTGTTTGTCATTAACATAAACAAAATTGAATTGAATTATTTGTGTACTGATACTAATATGTAATACTGAGACTAATATATGTAGGGCTAGGGGGAAAAAGATGAAAGTGACCAAAAAGCGATTTCGAGAAAAACGAAGAACAAAGTTTGATTTCTCGTAGTTTTTCGAGTTTCTATGCACATTTCGGTCACTTCTCATCTTTTTCCCACTTGCTGTTCTACCAGATGATACTAGTCCTTCATAGCCCCTAGATAGTGCTAATATCTCAAAATATCTCAAAAAACCCTTCATATGGTAAAAGATTGTATTGTTAAAATTGCTATTAACACGTTGGGAGCGTATGAACTCTTGGAAGGACGGCAACAGGTTCACGTAGCGGGCGGCTATACTCTTGGGGGAGAACTTTAAATTTTCACAATTGAATATTTAAAAAACTATTTTTAATTTTTTTCCCTTTATCTACATTAAAAATGGAGTGGAATTGGTAAGTTATACAACAAAAAATTCAGGAGAGGTACAGAAAAAGTTGCATTGAAAATGAAATTTGAAACTGGCATTTCTAAGAATAATTATGGCTACTTATTCAAATGAAATGTATTTAAAACTGCATGGTATTTCTTTAGACATTATTATTTCCGGAACCTTGTAATAGTATCTGATTACACTGCAAAAATAAACTTGTTTTTGAAGTATAATACTGGCAATAGAGGTTCCACCTTAAAACTGCAAAATTCACAGTAATAAACTGTAAAATTAGCAGTAAAATACATTACTGCTAATTTTACTGTTTAATTCTGCACATTTTACAGTTTTAAATTGGAAACTCTGCTGCCAGTATCATACTGCAAAAACAACAGTTTTTTTCTACAGTGTAGACATCTAATTATTTCAACACAATTTTTTTTCCAACTTTTAATGTCTGTGGGTCAAACCTCCTTACAATGGGTCAAACCTACCTCAAGCGGAGAGGTTCGACCCGGTTTGGAAACTTTTGAAAAATTAGTATTAAAACAATTAATATATAATTTAAATAAAAAATAACTATATAAAAAGTTGCTACAGATCATTCGGAAACAAAAACTGTCAATTTAGAAATTTTCTATCGGGTAGAAAAAAAAAATAGAAAAAGGTTTTCGTAAAAAGAAGTTCAAACCTCCCTAATTCTCCTTACTCAACACTAACCCTAACGTGGAGGCGTCTCAAAGTTAACAAAACGAGAAAAATTACAATGCCTTACTTTTTAGTCATTTTAGTAAACATTACTAAATAAACTGTAAGAGATATTGAGGAATTCACTACATATATAAAATGAAATAATGAGTAAAATGTGTGTTACTTACTCTAAAAGATTAGTAGGATTTCAACAACTTAAAATTAGTACTGTAGTATCTTCGGATATGTTGCTTTTTACAATTTGTTAAGTATAGTTTTGCAAGCTTTTCCCCTAATATAAAGAGTTGAAAATTGATGCAATGACCACGCCAACAGAGCAAACTGCAGGACTGGGCATTTTAGTTTTTTTTTTTTTTGAAATTTGAATAAACTGAAAAATTTGAAGTGGCGCAAAGTTAACCGGACCATAAGATACCTTGAAATGACTACACTGCAAAAAATGAACTGTTGTTTTTACAGTATAATACTGGCAGCCGAGGCAGGGCCGGTCTTAGGCCGATTGGACCGATTTTGCCCAATCGGGCCCCGCGCTAGCAAGGGGCCCCGCGCCGACAAATTATTTTCGCCTTTAGGTAAATGTTAAGAAAAACTGTATCAAACTAAAAAGCTATTTGGCAATATTTAACTGATGTTTAATCTGTTTGAAAGTATGGTGCTACGCTTTGTTCAATTTATGGTGTAGGAGCAAGGGGGGCCCCGCTCCGACAAATTATTTTTGCATTTAGGTAAATGAGAAAAAAAAATATATCAAACTAAAAAGCTCATTGGCAATATTTAACTGATGTTTCATCTGTTTGAAAGTATGGTGCTACATTTAGTTCAATTTATGGTGTAGGAGAACTTTACCGAAACTTTTGACATGTCTATTATTCTATTGAAGTTATCAGATACGTTCCCAAAACCACTACTATCAGATAAATTATTAGAAAAATTTAAACATCTGTTGATTTGAACATCTTAAATCCAGGGTCGTACCTACTCTATTGTCAAAAGAAAAAAAAAACCATAATCGGTCTGCATCAACGTCCAAATTCTAAATGATTATCGTCACTTAATATTATGGCTATAGGGGCCCCTCGCAGGGCCTTATTGTACTGGGGTCTCCCATTTAAGAAGAAATTAAGGTATTTACTTATTTATTTGGAGGCGGAGTTATTAAAATTCATCAACAATGAAATGTTCTCCCAGAAAACACTACCGATGTTTACGGTGCCAGTAAGAAACGTAAAAGGAGGAACCAAGATCATTTTTCACCCGATGAGTTTGACTCCAGGGGTGTTAATATAAGGGGACTCATGAGGCCCTATTTTCTCCAAAAATAAACAAACACACCTTATCAAAATAATTTCTGAGCTTTTTGCCCAAAAAAAGAAAACGTACGAGAGGTTACAGCAAACCGTCCCGCATAGCTAGAGGTGGACGGCAATTTTTAATCTTTTCACGAGTGGCGTAACGAAAGGATAGGCGCTTTCCAGTGCCAGATTTATGGGGGAAATTCGGAACCTGTGCCCCGACTGTCAACTTCAGAGGGCAACTAATTAAAAAGAAGCACGGAATCAGAAGGTTTAGGTTATCATTACCTCTTGGACAAAGACTAAAAAGATCCTAAAATTCCACTCTTAGACTTATAGTTGCGGAAAATTTCCAGGTGAGAACATCTGATAACTCCCCTCCCCAAATGGCTCCATCACCAAAGATAACTTAAAATTACAATATTATGACTTCAGCTGCAGAGCGCTTCTGGAGGAATACTAAATTTCTGTTTCTATATTCTGATAAATTTCCGAAAATTTCTGGAAGACTTGCCTTTTCTCTAACAACGAGGTCAATTGCCTAAAATGGCGTTTTAGGGATTTAAAATTTTGGTAGATATCTCTCCCCTCCCGTTACCCTCAAACCCAGTGATTTCCAACCTGGGGGCTATCGCCCACTAAAGGGCGATTTGGCCTCCTCAAAGGGGCAGTAAATTCTAAAGGGGCGATAGAGGGTGATGGGTATTTAGAAGAGAAAACACTAGTAGTAAAAGGATGGCGAAAACCGAATTTGTGTGTAAACATGTACGAAACCGGTTGTTCAGAGTTCAGGTTCAGACAATTAATCACAGTTAAGAAAAAAACTAATTAAAGTTCAAGAGCTTCCTCCTTGAACCGAAGGAAGGAAGTATTTTGTCATTCATTGTCCATTTTATGAATTTTCAGATTTTCAATATATTTTCTTTCAAATTTTTAGTTCAATGATTTTAATTCCACCAGATTCCAGCGTAGAAAGGAAAATAATTTCTTGAAAAATGTACTTCTGGTTTTGAAAAGTACGTCGATGATCTTAGTTAAATATTACCCATCAAATGCTTGTCAGTTCGCTTTGCGAAATAAAAAAAAATAAAGGTATTTTATTTTTTATAATATTTTTAGTTTAAAAGTGATTGGTTAAAATTGCTTATATTTTTAATAACATCGATGTTACTTACTTATGTTTTTTTCGAGGAAGAAGGGGGATGGGGGGCGATAAGTGTCAGTCAGCGTCTTAAAGAGGGCGATGAGCTCAAAAAAGTTGGGAAACACTGCTCTAACAAAACGGCAACCAGAGAATTAGGTCCCACAATACAGAATGATGAGTTGATGCTTTTTTTTTAAAATATTCTTTATTACTGAAGAGAAGTAAAAATGCGCTTTGTTAAAACTAAGCGATTTTAAGAATAAAAATAAAAATAATGTTGGGGGAAAATCTTAATTTTTTTTCAAAAAGAAATCACGACACTTGACTTTTTCAACTGATATAAATTATTGGTCAATTAATTGTGTGCCCTTCGCCCCTTTCTTTTATACCCCCCCCCCTTTTTTTTTCTTCCTCGTCTGAAAATAAAGAACGTGTTCAAAACTTCTCCAAAGCCTTCTCCCAAAAAATCATTATGGAGTATCTTAAATTTCGTTTCCTTGGTTTCAGTTTTTAAAAATTTTCAGAGCAAATTCTTCAAACACTTAAAAACATCGAAAATCACTTTAAATTGCGCTTTTGGAACTTCAATTTTGAACAAACATCAATGCCCTTAACGCTACTAAATACAATCTTACCCGCGCACCCACGGGGTAGCTAAGGGGCTCAAGCCTAGGGATCTAAGGGGCAGAAAACAAACCCACTTGACAAAATCAAGGAAATGTTAAAATTGCCATTTTGCGCCTTTAGTTTTTTTAATTTTCCGCAGAGAGCACTCAATCCCCAACTTTCTGTTTAATGCCGCCAGAGATAATTTTGAAATATTTTCAAGGAAAATTTCTGAACGTGGGACTAACTTTTGACCAAATTATGGGAGAAGGAACGGGTTCCCATTCCTTCTTCCATAACTTGGCCAAAAGTAGTTTAAAATTAGTTTTTGAGGCAATAATTTCAAAGCATTTCTAGTAAGAAACTCCCATCTAATATCAAGGTCTTCAGAGAGAACGTCTAAAACTTCGTTTTCAGGACTATAATTTCCAAAATTTTCGGGGAACAGCCCTCAACGAGATGGGGGAGTTGGAGTTTTTTTTTTTTTTTTCAAAGTGCCACCCTCCCCCTTAAAATTATTCTCTCGTTTGGGCCGCTGCCTAAAATGTCTTCAAATATCATTTTAAAATGTATATTTAGAAAGGAGAGTGAATTTGAGTTTGAGCCTGAATTTCTGCCCATTCCTCCGACATTACCGAAGATTGTTTAGAATTGCATTTTAAAACCTCAACGAGGAAAAATATCTAGAAGAGCGCTCCACCCTGCCATCCTACTCTAAATTACTATTCTAAGCTTGATCCCATTAGCCCTCTCCAAAATTTAAACATATATACGCCACTATTTGCCTCCCATTATTACAACTTAGTTCTTGGGAATCTAATCAAAAATGCAATATGCTTTTTCGGATATATGAAACAGTTATATAAGTAGTCTTTTCATCATCAACGAAAGGCGCAGGGAAACGAATGGGTCAGGGGAGGTGCATAAAATACAAAGAAAGGTTAGTCTGTAATGGCTTGTTTTAGCCAAATCGTCGATTTGTTATTATTATTATTATTATTATTTTAATTATTATTATCATTTTTTGTAAAATAATAATAATAAAAACAAAAAATTTTTCATTTTAAAAATAGTTATATTCATTTAGGCCTCAAACTAAATGTAATCATTTTGCAAAGGGGGCCCCGGCAGAGTTCTCCAATCGGGCCCCGCGTTTGCTAAGGCCGGCCCTGAGCCGAGGTTCCAATTTAAAACTTTAAAATGCACAGTAATAAACTGTTAAACTAGTAAGTTTAGTTTCTTACTGTAAAGTTAGCAATTTTACAGTTTATTGCCGTAAAATTTAGTTGTATTATATTGTAAAAACAACAGTATAATACTGGCAGCAGAGGTTCCAGTTTATTACTGTAAAATTAGCAATTCGACAATTTATAACCGTAAAATTAGCATTTTTTAAAATTCATTACTATAAAGTTAGCAGTATTGAACTGTAAAAACAACATTCATTTTTTTACAGTGTAAACTTCTGATAGAACATAAATTTGATTTATTTGCCGAGTCTACATTTCGTTTAGTTTTGTACTCCTGGTGATGCTGACTGCTTGTGATTCTATAGCGAATAAAAATTAATGCTTGAAGAGAAAGTTATTTTTCTAAGATTCATTAATATTTTGGTATATTTGACAATACAGTATTTATTACTTTTTTCCAAAGTCTCCAAACGGTTTTTAAAATCTAACCTGTGCATAAGTTGAAGAACGAGTTTTAAAATATACAGCGGAAGAACAGTTAAGCGAAAAAAACTTTCGAAAACACTCTGGCATATAACGGTTGAAATAGTGATTAGTAAAACTGATTTGCTTCTTTAATAGCCTACTGCAATGACTAGACGTGTAATATAAGGTATCCTCCTTTTTCTCCCCAAGAAGAAATGAACTCTCAATGTCAGGCGTCTGGTTATCAGAGTCATAACATACTTTTATTATTTTTATGTAGTTGTTTGAAATTAAATCTACTACTTTCAAAACATTATTTATCTTCCATGCAGGTTGCAATCAAAACGATAAAAAAAGCAAAAATTGAAAATGATGAAGACATGCTACGAATTCGACGGGAAATTCATATCATGACAGCCATTCGCCATCCCCACATCATACATATCTATGAAGGTAAGTCATTTTACATTAATCTAAGAATGATTAACAGCATTAAACGAGTAAACGTGGGACAAATGATGTGTTTAGCTGTTAAAAATTGTAAACACATAATAAGGTGCTAGAAAAACAAAGTTATATATAATTCAGATACTCTCCACTATCGCAGTTCATGTTAAACTATGGTCGATTTTATGTTGTTGTTCATGAAACCACTCTGGTACCCGAGTCGGAGTAGACACATCTACCCAATTTGAGACGGAATAGGCGCGGCTACCGTTTTTACGAGCATCATTCAGGTGGAAGTCCGATTTAGCTCAATACACATTCCATAAAACCAGTTAATAGGGCAGGCAGTCATTCACAACACATTCATTTACGCAGAGAAAAGACAAGAGCAGGTTAGAGGGAAAGCATATCCAATATCCATACACGGAGCCCGGATTCGAACCGGGGCCTCCACACCCCGGTCAGACTCCTCTGACCACTTGGCAAGGAGGCCGGAGTTTTATTTTATTCATTCAAGAATACACAAAACAAGTTAGGAAACTAATTAGTTCGAAGCTCTTCGAATGTATTTTCAGTTTACTTTATAAATACTTTGAAGACCTATTTTTAGAGGGATTTAAATTTGTACCTTGGAGCAACAACACACATTTAATTCATAATAGAACAAAGGGGTCAACAACAACCCATGGTGATGCTGCTTTGAGTTACAGTACTTTAATCATTTACCTAACCAATGTATTAGTACCTAAACCATCCGTCAAAATCCTATGAAATTTGTTTTCTTCAACAATCATTACTTTTTATTACAGCTAAAATAAGCAATGCCACTTGTAATTCAAGGCTAAATGAGTCGTTAAGAATCAAAACATGTTAAGTCCATTGCTCAAAGTCCATAGTTCTGAAGGCCGAACTATAGATCTAAAGAGGTTTTGACTCAAAACCCTTATCTTTATTTTCACTTTTTATTGAGATCTAATGGTATTTGATCTGCTGCCTTTAATCCATTGGCAAATGAGCTTTTAAACTACATTTTTTTAACAACATAATTTTTCATAAAAAATTGACTTGCCTGGTTTTTATTCTAAACGACTCAAATATAGTATTTTAAAGCTATACGTTGGAAAAAGCGGAGAACAGTGGGATTGTTTTCATTTGTTTTGTTTTGATTTCTTCAATTTTAGTTTAAAAGAAATTGTAATTGCAGAGTATGAATACAGAACTCTTAAGCTGTGAGTACGATTGTTGTATCATAATTTGCTCTTATTATATTCCTTAAAAAAATCGGAAGGCCCAACGGACGCTTAAAAAATGATTTTCGGAAGGCTCAGTGGACGCTTGAAAAATGATTTCTGGATGGCTCAACAGAGGAAGCTTGAGTCCGGCGAAAATATAAATCAAATATTTATTATTGTGACTTGTTTATTATTACTGACTATTATTAGACAACACTTTGTTGCCGTATGAAGTCAAAAGCACGTAAAAGAAATTTGTGCAAAGGATTTGGCCGATTTTGGCATGCATAAGCAAAAAGGTCGCTTACTCCTGATTTACGATATTAAAATTCTTCGTTCGGTCTTTAGCTGTTCCATACCCCTGTCGCCTCTCGTGTAGGGATTACAGCTGGGAAGGTTGGCAGTCTCAAGGACCACCGCACCTCTCCGACAATTTAGAAGCTATTTTCGGAAATGACTTTCTCTTCCTGCTCTGATCGCATGAATCAAAATGCTTTAGATTCGGTTAGTGAACTGCGAATTTACGAACGTTTCTTAGGGTGCTCGTCCTGAATACGTCGATGCCAGGGACGCCCCGAACTAAAATTTTTGGGAGGGGGAAATTATCAATTTGCCGAATGAAATTCCAATTTTACCGAATGATAAAATACAAGAATGCACGCATGTCGTACATGCAATAATATTTAGTGAGAAAAAACATGAAAAACACAATTCAAAAAACTAAAAAGAACAACAAATTTCAATGTTGCAATATTGCCTTCAAAATGTGCCGAATACGGAAATTTTTGGGAGGTCACAGTGACCTCCCACTGGGGTGCTCCTGGTGCACATTGGGTGTTTACCACAGCAGCAAAAATATGGCAATATTTAGAAAGTCTAATTGATTTTAATTTTAGATGAAATATATTTTTGTAAAATCCTATTTCGGTTGAGTCAAGGGAACAACATCGCGGTGGAAAAATTGCAATAAGTGTGGATTGGAGGTTTATCGTAGCAGTTAAACTACGACAAGCGATTTGAAATTCTCACTAAATTGATATATTTTAATAAATATTATGGTAATTCGTATAAGGAAAAAGCCGTCGTATGGTGAAAAAGTTGCAAAGTCAAGTGCAGGTTGGAGATTTACGATTGTAGAAAAATATGACAATGTTTAGAAATTCTTTCTTCATTTTTTAGACCTTAAAATACATGTACCTTTCAGTAAATCTTATTTAGTTAAATAGGAGAGTACATCACTATACAGAAGTTTTTGCAAAATGTATCGTAAATAGGTGTTTGAGGACACAAGGAATATTATAAGAAACGTGTGTACATATACTACTTTTACATTGAACAACACATATATGTTATAACCCAAAACTCTAAGGACAGTTTTAATATTCAAAAACTTTTCAAACTTCCAGCGAAGTAGATGTCGAATTGCGCTTTGGCTTTAGCATATAAACTTTTACAGTAAAAATTCAATCTTTTGTGTATTTAGATGATCAACAGTGAATTGAAAACCAGAGAGAGAGAGAATTAGAAATTTTTGAATATCTCGTACTGTAAAATGCACGAAATAAAATGTTAACTTTTGCAATCAGTCCGAGGATTTTCGGGAAAATGTCACATATATTTACGAAAAAGCATTTGTTTCAAAAATGTAAATTTTTTTCTTATTAAGTTTTTAGCTTATAACACTTATAGTTTTTACCAACTTTGCCCCAAACTTTCAAAAAACTCGATGTCATATGAGAGTAACTTGACTCAAATTTAAAACAGAATCACTAACTATTTGTTATAATATTTTTTCTGCACGTGCGAGAAAAATAGCAAATATATCCTTCAGAATATCGAAGCCAAATACAAATGTAACGACCAGCAAAAGGCTCTGGACCCAGCAAAGCTGATCCTAGTCAATTTATAACTCCCAATAAAGATCAATGACCCTCATTAAGCTATCAACTCCCTTACTCATTGCAGCCTCTTCCGGTCAACAGTTCCAGGTGTCCACAATCCTTCTAAAGAAGTAATTTTTTCCAATTTTAAGGTTAGAGTGAGATTTCAATAGCTTAAAATATTTAACCCCTTTTCCTGCTTTTCATAAAAGATTTCACCCTTCATTTGGGTAAATTTCAACAACTGAATCATGTCTCCCTGACTCTTCTTATCTCAAGACAATTACAGATTAATCACACTAAGCCTGGAATCATAGTTTAAATTGAAACCCTTTTACTAACCTTGTAGTCCTCCTTTGGAACCTATCCAATAAATTGATATCTTTCTTAAGATAAGGAGCAGCATACTTCAAATGAAGTCTTATCAAACTTCTACATAAAGGGAGAAGAAACTTCCTAGATTTGTTTGAAATAGATCTATTGATAAAACCAAAAATACTGTTGGCTTTGTGACTAGCTGTACTGCACTATTGACTAAACTTGAAGTAATGATTTATTAAGACACCCAGATCAATAACATTTTCTGCATGACTAATGACTGAACTCCGTAAATAAAAACTTTTGTTAGCCTATTTCCATAACAGAAATGTAGCACTTCACAGTTCCCAACATTTATTGCACAAAACAAATTTTACATACCCAAACTTATCTGCCCACTTGGTATGTGATCCAAATCCTCCTGCAGCTAATTTAGTTGTTCCTCCTTTTTACAATATCCATTCACGAAACCTGCTACAAACAATTCATGTTTTCCGAAATATTTTCATGAATATCATTTATGAAAATGATAAATAAAAATGCCCCTAAAACTTATTCTTTAGAAACCATACTTAAAAACTCACTTTAATTAGAATTTCTATTCTTAAATTTAATCAGCTACTCTTAGTTTCTTTCTAGTCACTCTATTTCTAACCCGAATTACAAGTTTTCCTCCTTTTCCTATATCAGCTAATTTTCTGAGTAGAGCAACATACGGTACCTTGTTAAAAGCTTTTTGAAAATATATATAAACAACATCTACGCACTTTTGTTACCCAAAGCCATTGTAATTTTGTCGTAGAAATGTAATAAATTAGTAGCACATAGTTTAACTTTCATGAAAAAATACTGCAAAGTAGTCAACAGACTATTAGTCTCTGAGAAATTCATAATCTTGATTTTGATCAACGTTTCAAAAATTTTGCAAGCCACAGAAGTCAAACTCACGGGTCTATAATTTCCTGCATCATCTGTAGATCCTTCTTGATGAGCGACATAAGGTTAGCTATCTTCCAGTTCTCCGGCACTGTCTCTGAGTTATACAAAGCATTGACAATATTCACAATAATATACACTAATTCCTCTACACATTCAACTAAAATTTTTGGATAACTTTTATCTGGTCCCGAAGCTTTAGTTGCTTTAATTTTTTTCAAATGAAGTAAAATGTCTTCCCTAGCAAATGCAAAATCCTCAAACTATATAGTAGCTTGTGTCTTGCTTGCGTCAATTGTTGAGATAGCTATCATTAGAAACACCGGAAAAAATATTTTCAAAAGATTTGGTATGTCCTTATTGTCCTGAATTAAATTTCCATGCTCCTCAACCAGTGGCCCAATTCTACTATTTCGATCTTTTCCAGAGTTAGCGTAAGCAAAGCACCTCTTCGGATTCCTACCAATGTTATCTGTTAGCCTTTGCTCTAATTCTCTTTTCTGAACCCGTACCAAATACTTATAATTACGCCTTGCCTTACAATACTGGAGCTTATTTGCACAATGACCAGTTTCTGTAACCGATGAAAATCGGCTTGCTTAAAATTTAGAACGTATGTAGTTTCCCCGGAGAACCACATGGACCAAATTTCAGTTAACGCTTTTTCCTCTAAAAGAAACAGAATCTACAAGCGTTTTTGCTAGTTTTTTTTTTTTTTTTTTTTTTTTTTAACTCTCTACTGCAGATTTACATTACTATTTTCAAATCCTGATGAAAAAACCGCTCTCATACTTTGCCTAAGTGAAACAAAATTAGTATTTCTGAAATTCAGTCCAAACCTAAAATTTTCATCTTTATCAAATTTGATCCTGAACTTAATACTGTTGTGGTCACTATATTCAATATGATCCCCTACACAAAACCTCTGAACAGAATCTTCCGCGTCACAGAAAACTAAATTCAAAATCATATCCTGTCGCGTTTCCCGAACTACAACTTGCCCTAATAGTCCAAGAGCTAGTAACGTCGGAAGAACAACGATTTAAGACGTCTAGCTCTTTAATATATCTTTCCCTATGCTCATCTAAGCAGCATGCGGTTCAGATTTGCCAGATTTAAGAACTGTAAATACGGGACAGACTTATGGGGGGGGAGGTGGTTGAGAGTCTAAAGGTTGAATTTTTACAGCCTTGACCCTGACCTTTAATATCAATGGTTTCTCACAAATGTACATGAAGAAAAAATGAGCTTATGAATAAAAATGTGCTTATGTTTTATCATTGCATAGTTATTTTTCTGAATGAATATTAGTAAGAAAGGGCTTCACACTAAATTTTGTTAGAGTTCATATTTCTTTGTTATTACCCCCCCCCCCCCCCGTTCTTTTTTCTTGACGCAGGTCCGTCATTTCGAATTTTGTCATGGGGCAAAGGGTATTTATTCAATGTAAATTATATCAAAAAACAGCTAAAGCCACGTCATAAAGTAAACACATTAATTTCCCAAAACGGGGGGGGGGGACTCATTGGCCACCCACCCTGATCCCCAAATGACGGGCCTGTCTTGGCGTAGAAGATAGTGCAGTCTTTTCTACTGATGACCTATGTTTAGTATGTACTTCTTCAAAATGCCGGACGTACTAATGGGGAAATTTCCTTAGTGTAAAATAATCTTAATGAATTATTAACACGAAGTTTGATTACAAGCAGACATAGAGTTAAACTTACTGCATAACATACTACATAACATAATTATTCTAATACAATGTCGGAAAATTCCTCTTTTTTCCCTAAATCATATGTGCTACTTGATTTTACTGCTTCAATAATTACTTTCAAGTTTTGATGTATTCCTAGTTTGCCGTAAAGCTCATTGCAATTTATATTTCTGTCGTTAATTGCAAAAATTGTTTATCTTCATACTTTTAAATTAAGTATTTGTTTGCTAAACGGAATCACATTTAGTTACATATTCTAGTATGAAAGATAAGCAAAATAAATTTCATATTTCTTTTAAAAGTTCCAGTTGAATATCATGAAAAATGAAAAAGATATCAGCGATCTAGTGAGCTGTATTTCATTCAGTCGCAGACAATACATAAATAGTGAGTAGTTGTCCACAAATAGTGTGGTGACAATCGATCATTTTTTTTCAATGTTAAATTGTATACAGTTTGAAAATTTATATTCGGCATAGAAGTCACATTTCGTCTGTTCGGCCAAAAAGACCTTATACGTACGTTTCCAAAAGTATCCGGACACCCTCTGAAACGTTGGTTTTGAAAGACGACGCAATAACCTTTAATTTCAAAATAGCTCTTTGTGGACAGACCCTCACTATTTATGTATTGCCTGCGAATGAATGAAATACAGCTCACTAGATCGCTGATATCTTTTTCATTTTTCATGATATTCAACTGGAAACTTTTTTTATAAGATGCAGTATAAATCAGGCTACAATATTTTTGTAGTTATAAATTTCTGTCGTTCGCGCATGCGCCGTGAAAAATTATTTCCTTTTAAGGAAAATTTGAGACTGTCTGAATGACGCTTTCGTTGAATTGATTGCCACAATGATTTCTGCTTTAACTGAGCAGAACACTAACATAACACTTCAAAACAGAAAACATTATGATTCAATCAATTTTCTTATCACTCTATTTCATTGTTTTACTTTATTTTTTTCAGAAAATGTTTCCTTTTGTAAAATGCTGCTCCTAGCTAGAATACGGGACTTCAGCCGTCCTGTATCAAGGTTGCCGGGGACCGGGACAGTGTTTCGTAATACGGGACTGTCCCTTGAAATCCGGGACGTCTGGTGACCCTGCTAAACACGGAAAAAGAAAGATAATCCATATTAGTGAAACTGCCCAGTCTCAAAAGCAGAATAAAAAGGGAAATTTGAAAATCTTTTAAAAATCCTTTCACTGAAATCAATCACAAGTATTTTTAACCGACTTCAACAAAGGAAGAGGTTATCAATTCAAAGCGTATACTTTTTTTTTTTGTTTGTTCGCATATAACATCTGATCTACTGAACCGATTTGGACGATTTTTTTTTAATAGATAGGAGATGGTGTAACTTAGGTACCATGTACTCATATGACGATATTTGTTTACTAGAAAAAAAGTTATTATGGAAAACAGTAAATCATCTCATTTCCCCATTAAATGATTAAATTTTCAATCCATTCTTGCAAAAATTTGTTACCTCGCAACAGCAATATTAATAGTAATCATGATGAAAATTTTGAACCAAGGCTTCTCTGGAGTAAGTAAGAAATATTAAGTCGAATTTAAAGCGATTTGTCCTAAATGATTAAATATGAAATCCATTGCTACAAAACGTGGTTGATATGAAACTGTAATAATAATGATGATGAGAATTTTAAATGAAGGCTTAACTAAATCAAACATGAAACTAATTAGCGGGCAACGTACATAGTATGTGTTAAAATCTTATGAACAACGAGAAACTAAAATTGCTTTGAAATATAAATTTGTTGAAAAGCCGTTGATATTTAAAAGGCTTTGATTAAGCTAGTACACAAATAAATACTAGAGAATAACAAAGATTATTTTTTAGTGTCAATTGTTGAAAATTTTAGACGCGTTGATAGTTTCTCCTTTTTTTTTCACAGTTAATTTTATGGAGCATTTACTTAAGAAAATTAGGTGAAGTTTCGTAATGGAAACATTACCTTATTTCATAAGTACACTTACACTAAAAAGAATAAAATAAAATAATTTTGGAAAAAAATAGAACCGACTTCAGTTGGAAATTGCTCTAAAAAGTAAAAAATAATTTTTTTCTTTGAACACCATCGAAACTACTTTTAAACATAAGTTTTGAAGTCGGCGCAAAAACGATAGGTAAAATGATATTTAACCAGAGAAACCATTGAAAATTAAAAGCAGAATATTTGTATCATAACTCGAATGTGTGGTAATGATTGAAATGTATGCGAATGCTCTTAAAGAACCTGGATCCATTAAACTTAATAAAGTTGATTTGTAGTTGCGTATGATTCTATATATCGCCGTTCCGGAAGAACAATGACGTAACTGAAAAAATTTGTCAAATGCAAATAAGTCCATAGACAATATCAGAAACACGTCCTATATGCAGGGGAACATGGTCGTAACTGTACTTCCACTAAGAACTGCCAGAGGGCTTTTCAGAGAAACAATGACGTAACTGCACTTAGGGGTTGAAATTTAGGGTTGAAATTAGGGTGATTAAATCCAAACCCCTGGTAAATGAGAGTAAAGTATATTTTCAATACTCTCAATATATTATAATTATTTTCTGTCACTTACACCCTTTTCAATTAAACGTTTTACACAACTGCAAATCGTTTTTTTACTCTCCTGTAAAATTGAAGTTTTTGCATTTACGTCACTGTTCTTCCGGAACAGCGACATTGTTTTTGCGCCGACTTCAAAACTTATGTTTTAAAGTAGTTTCGATGGTGTTCAAAGAAAAAAATTATTTTTTACTTTTTAGAGCAATTTCCAACTGAAGTCTGTTCTATTTTTTTCCAAAATTATTTTATAATTGCTAGCAAACAGAAACTGGCAGCGGATAAACATTTTAAACCATTGAGTTTTCCTTCTTTATTGGCCAACAATGACATCGGTATCCAATCGCGTAAATAAAGGCTTAGCCACATTTGCTAAAAAAAGCGTTATAATTCGAATTTTAACCTGTTAACCGGGGAATTAGCTATTGCTTAACTCGTTTCACAATGGGGACTTTTTTTTCGCAGCGATAAGTAATATCACACCCCAAATAATAAAAGAATATCGTTTTTAACTTATGATGTTTATTTATTCTGATAAAATATTTTATATTTTTAGCCATATTTTGTAGAAAATAAAAAGTATTTAAGTCATAAATTTATTACTAATAAAAATATATAAAACACAGAAATTCACAATAAGAATATTCAAATCAGAAAGGTATTACTAACATGTAAGATACTGAAATGCAGACTAAAATGAATCCAAATTGTGGCAGCTCGAAGTATAGATCATGCAGCGCCCGTTTTCCCGTTAATAGCGCTCAAGTTACAGATTACAAGAACATGACGCATCTACATGACGCATCGACAATATGATGGCATATATATAACCACTCTAAGATTTAATAGATAAGAACAACGTAGAACGTGATGCGTTCAATATATTACGATTAATTTCCATGACGAAAAATTTCGTCATGCCCATTGCTGTAGGCTTTTATGTATGACGAAATATTTCGTCATACCCAGTTAACAGGTTAAACAACATAGAAGTTTGAAACACATTCTATCAGACACAGAAATAAATTTTCTTTCTTTTGGTAGGATTATTTTAAATTTTCAACAATGTTTTCACTTTAAAAATCTGGAAAAACGTTTTTAAGGTGCTTAATTAATAACTTCGTTTATAAATATCATCCGAAGACGTGATCTAGCTAAGAACACTCTCGATCAACTCTCTTTTCAAAAAAAAAAAAATCAAAATCGGTCCATCCGTTTAGGCGCTAGCGTGCTACAGACAGATACACCGTATCTAGTGGTCAGAGGAATATGAACGGGATGAAGCCCCGGGCTCGAATCCCGGCTCGGGAGTGGATATACTTTCACTCTCGCTTGTCCTCGTCCTTTCTCTGTGTGAATGAGTGTGGTGTGAATGGGTGCCTGCACTTTTAACAGGTCCTATTAGGGTGGTTCAAAAAAAATTTTTTTTTGCTACGGACCAAGGCGCACCCTACTTTTTTTACATTTATGTATGATATCACTCCCCTTAAATTTCAGCTCCCTACTCTTAATGGAAGATGGTGCTCAAACACCCTTCGTTTTTCCGCTTTTTCGTAATTTTCACAATTTTTGAGTTTTTCAGACTAAAGGGACCATTTTCTTGGAAGAGATTTTTTTTTCAATCATTTATGTTTTTAAAGTAGTGGGATGCAGAGAAAAAACTTCAAGATTTAAAGTTTTAAACTAATAGTGCTAACAGTATCACAAGAAGAATGAATTAAATTGCACAACTACTACTAATTGCACTAACTAATGCACAAAATAAACAATTGTAACTAGTCTGGCATAGAACTAATCTGAAATTTAGGCTAAGATATTTACTTTGGCCATCATATTCCTCACAAGTTCTATTCTTTTTAATAACTTTAAAGCGAAAAAATGTTTGGCAAAGAATGAAAAAAAAAAAAAAAAAGAGTATTGCACATAGAACTTAAACAATACTTTAACAAGTTTGAAGCTTCAACTGTGAGCTTTTTATAAATCTATATATAAATCTATGATCATTCTTGCTGATTATAAAGAGATAATTGAGTTATTATTAGTCCAATGGGGAGCCTATCTGAGAAAATCCTGTCTCTTATATGCCTCAAAATATTTATGATATATAAGAAAGAGATTTTTTATTTAATCATGAGAGAAATAACCTAGGTACAACGCTTTCTACAGTTTCAGCGCTTTTCTGTACAGTACAACAAATAGATTGAACACTAATAGATGCTCCATTTGCTATTAAAACTTCTGGAAATATCTGAACTTGGAAAAAATCTTATAAGATATGAACGACATGGAAATTGAAATAACAACTAGGACAGTTTTATTAAAGTACTTGTGACACCTTTCTGGTGAATTAATTAGTTTGATTTAGTTTTTCGTATCAAATTCTAGTTGAAAGAAAAGCAAGTTATTATAAGAATAAAGATGTGAAATATAACAAGTGTAGTATAGAACAATTGGATTTTTTTCAAACATGAATATTAGAGATTATTTTCTAACATTTTTTGTCCTACGCCCCTACGAATGCAAATATAATATCAATCACAGAATTAAAAAAAAAATTAAAATAAATAAATAATGGTAAATAACGTTGCTGAGGAAAATGTTCAAATAATTCAAGAATTTAACAGAATGTTTTTCAATAATGAAGACAATAAGCAGTTTCTTTTACCTGCTGTTGAAGAAAATTGAGTACTTATCCTTGCTGAGACAATAAAATATTCAATACTAAGAGTCTCTCTCTCAAAAAAAATCTATATATTAATATACATAGAAATTTGAATTGCATAGCAATCAGTTTAAATAGTTTGGCTTTATTTAAAAACTTCTAGAAAATTTCAGTATAACAACTTTGCTTGGCACAAAATGAACTTCAAATGTATCTGACACTATTCTTGCTGTTTCTTATGTAATATGCCCCACTAAATCCAAACATGATCTCCGTTTCTTCCTTCACGGTAATCACTCGAACATAACTGGAATGAATATAAATAATACCGTCAGCTGGGGTAACATTGGCCCAAATCTAAAGATTTGTAATAGTTTTATCAGCGATATGTCTTTTGACATTGATTATATTAATTTTCAATACATCTTACTGTGTAAACAAACCTTGTATCATTAAATTAAAACCATATTGAGACCTCTCAATCATTTTGCAATATTATACTGCATTTTTTTAATGTTTGGGCCAAAGTTGCCTTGAATTGGGGAAACTTTGTCCCATACTTTTAAACCATTTAAAACCTGCGATTAGTATAGGTTGGGCTAAAGTTAGACAAGATAAAATTACCACCAGACACATTAGTTTGTTGTTTTGCCTGCTTTTAATTCAAAAACATCCATGAAATGGGTAGAAATAGGAATAAATGAAACAAACTTCATTTTAGGGAAAAATATTGTATTGTACAAAAATAAAAATCCAATTCAATTACAGGGAACCCATAGTCTGCAATTTTTATTAAATGTTGTTCGAAAACATGCTCTTCTTCATCACTAAAGATTCTTGCACGTCCCACATTTTTTGAATGAATCCCTTTAAGTTTGTTTTTTATTGTAGACCTAGGTATATTATACATGTTTTCTGCAGCTCTTTGGGTTAAGGCACCAGACTTAATAGCCTCTAAACACTCCTCTAACACTTCTGGTTTGTAATTGGCCTAATTTCTGGTACCAAGAGGTTTTATCCGATTTCTCGGCATTTTTCCTGAAAAAAATCCAGTGTGCTTAAAATAAAAAGCTAAAAACTAGTGCTTAAAATAATAATAAAAATATTTTAAGTGGTTTTGTTAAACAACTGCTTATAAAATAGGTACCAATCAAGTTTTATATCGAAAAAATTGTACCTTGGGGTAACTTTAGGACAGCCACCATCTTGGGCCAAAGTTACCCCAACTCTGGGCCAAAATTGTCATGAAATAATAAAATCGAATTATTTTGTAAATAACAAAGGTAACAGCATTATTACACCAAAAATACTTGAAACAATTGAATATATGATATCGTTATACACTTACCTACAAGTAGCTCTTCAAGAATTAGCGTTCACAAGTAAAAGTTGAGAGACAACAAATTTTACCACTTTCTCAAAGTGAAGATGGAGCAGCACTAGAGTGAATATGATATATAGAAATAACCTCCACTTCATGAACAGTAAAGCCAGTGGTGCTACCTATCCAGTAAGGCATTGTCTGGGCCGATAACTCATCATTATGATTACAATACGGGACAACAAAACTTTTTCTAACTTTGGGCCAATGTTACCCTCAAAGGGCCAATCTTACCCCAGCTGACGGTACTGAAAGGTTCTTTACTGAATTAAATCTACGGTGCGACTCATATATAACATGCGATGTTTCCAAGATTTTAGAAAAAAATTTACAGCTTGAAAAATTTTTTGGACGTGGGGGTCATAGAAACAGTCCAATATTATTGTGTTGCACCAAAAAATAGGTGTAAAATTTTCCAGATGGAAAAAATGAGTTGTTGATGATATGTTAAATATTTTACGGAGGGGGGGGGGATACCCCATGAGTCTCCTACCTTGCGAAAAGTGTTTAAGATTTTGAACTTTTCACCTCTCTAGCCCTATAGAAGAATGTTAATGGTAAATATACTGCTTCCTTCCCTTCCAAATAATATCTAAAATTGTCGAAATCTGATGAAAATTGGAGGGGAGGGGGGTGCTATTTTAGAAAAGTGGGAGGCAATGGGGGGAAAGGGTGGACATATTAGGATTCAAGGGATCATTGAACATAAGAACCAGTAAAAATGATAGTAAAGACCCGGAATTTTTTCTTTTTTTGCCGCTCAACCGAAAAATGTTTGAAATTGACAAAAACTGAAGAACTGTTTGAGCTTTGAGCACCGTCTTTTTATTTAAGTAGGAGGATGAAATTTTTTCAGTATATTAGGGTGGATAAAGGTAAAAAAATGAGCCACCGCCGTGACCTCTAGGACAAAATTATTTTTTTACCATAGGTTTGTGAACCACCCTAAGGTCCTATGTTATGTGTGTTGAGTTAAATTGGACTTCCACCTTAATGGGGCTCATAAGAACTGAAGCCGTACCTATTCCGCTTTAAATCGGGTAGACGTATCTACTCGGGCTCAGGTCACCGAGTGGTTTCAGCAACAACAACAACACAGATACACAGACACGTCAAACTTATAACCCCTTCCTTGTTGCGTCGGGGTTAAAAAAAGTCATTACAGATTTAAAATTAAAATATTTTTGACCATGCGGTAGAACTGTAACATCTACAAATAATTATTTTTTAAATGCAAGAAAACTTTTTTAGAAAGTTGATGCTTTATTATTGATACGTAATGGCTCTATATATTCGAATATATCACAATTATAAGAGAAAGTTTAAAAATTCCTCAATTTAAATGCTAGTATATGAGTAAAAATGTCACGCTTGTCCAAATGGATTAAGTAAAATCTATTATGGCACTAAAAAGTGAGCTGTTTTGGAATAAATAGTTGATACCCTCCCTGAACTGCTAGACACTTAAAATGCAAAAATGGAGCTTAAATTTTATCAATGAAAACAATGTGTCGTACTTCAATTTATAAGCTCAAAAATATTTAACCGATCAAAACATTTAAAAACAAATTTTTAAAAAATCGAATTTGTGTTTCTAACAAAGTTTAATTTTTGCATTTAAGGACTGCCGCCAGGTTTAAAAAAACTGTTTTTAATGTTTTTGAAACGTTCTTTTTTTCTTCTATTTCCGAACTTCTATACTCTATAATAATTTATAGCTTAGTGTTTCTTAAAGTGGTTATTTTGTATAAATCTTTAAAATGATATTTAGTATGATAAAAATCTTTTTAGATATTTACTATGCAAAAATAACACCAAAGAATCTAAAAATCGTAATATTTTAAAAGTTATCCAATAATACAGGGAGTAATCTGCAAAAAAAAAAATGTTATCTATGCTGTAAGAAATGTGCTGAACTGCAATCTATATTATATAAAATTGTTAAAAATTGTAATTTTATTTTAAGAAAGAAAATAAAACTTTATTTTTAAAGTATAAAAATGAAAGTGAAAAATATAATGAAAATTAATTCATTGAAAAATACATGGTATAAAAATTCTTATGTTAGGTCTGATTTACAGAATAGTTATTCATTATTACAGAATCTAGGTAATTAAATCTAAATAGTATTCAAATAACATATATTAACAATAACA
>JAXGGA010017477.1:0-24263 GCA_038373865.1 Uloborus plumipes | reverse complement strand
TAGGATCAAAACCGCGCGTTCTGGCTGCATGTAACTATAATATGGTAAATAATTTTCCAGTTCTGGTCCCAGATAAGAACACTACCGATCAACTCTCCTTTCAAACAAAAAAAAAAAATCATAATAGGTTCATCCGTTTAGGCACTAGAGAGCCACAAACAGATACACAGACAGGTCAAACTTTTACTCCTTCCCTTGTTGCTTCGGGGGTAAAAAGGGGAAGGCGGAAGAACAATTTCTTTTCGAGGAAAAAAGATCCTCTGGAACTCTCGCCGTGATAAAAATACTCATACCAGGGGAAGGGGAGATATCTGGTATTCTAAGCTATACTGCCGTGCCGAGAGCAAAAGTGGTATCTGCAGGCGAACTCAACCTGAGATAAAACTCTTATAAAAGTTTTGCACCACCATGTATTTGATCCAGATGATACTTTTTCAGAAATTTTTTAAAAATATTTCGTTTTCACATGCACACAAAACATTGTATTTTGGTAAAAGACGTCACACAGAACAAAGTGTTTGTTAAAACAAGCAGATACGACTTTTGCACTTGGCACAGCCTTGAATGGAGAACATACTGCTCCGTTGTCAGTCGCAAAAGTCGGTCTTTTTCTCGTAACCCCAACTCGGGTGGAACTTTTATTATTTTTGAATATGAATCAGGGGTGATTGTGAGTTCATAAAAAAATACCTGAAAGTTTTAGAGGGGGAGGGGTGGTTTTTTAAATCAAGGCCCCTATTACTTAAGCACACCTAATTTTATAATTAAGCATACATAATAATTAATTTCCTTTCCTAAACACATTTCATATATTCAAATAGTTTTTAGTCAAAATATTGTACATGCATTTAATTAAATTGTAAATGAGTAAGAAAGCTCCAAAAAACAATTATCTCCAAAAAAATATTTTAAGGAGAAAGCAAAAGTCTAACAGAATTACTGTTTGTTGTGCGAAAGCATTTATGAAGTAATGAAAGTTGCATTTGTTACATTTTGCTGCATTTCATTTATTTGTCTCCTAACTAAGGGTAAAAGTATCAAAAGTTCAAAAGTGAAAAAAATTTGATTCTGATATCGGATGCAAAATAAAATAATTTAGTAAGGTAAAAAAACAATTAGAATTTTCATCTTAAAATTTTTATTTGATGAATATTATTAATAATTATCGGTATAATCATCGAAAATTCGAAAAAGAAAAAAAATACGCACGTGGGAAGATAAAAGCATAGTTAAAAAAATTTTATTTCCGGTATTTTCAAACATGAAAATACCGGAAATCCGGTAAATTACCAAAACACAATCACCCCGATGAATGTATTTCTCATCACGAGAGTGCTAGCTTAATTTACCAAGAGCTTGTTTCTATTGTGTCTCATCAAATTTCAGCTTTTTCCCTACACTTTTAAACTTCGTTCAAACCCAGAACACCAGCAATAAGAGAAGTACCTGGCAGTATGTCAGAGTCGAGCTTCTTTACTTCTCTCTCTAGTAGGAGCCTTCCCCTATTCAGGGTCTTCAGGAACTGGGCCTCTTCATCGTTGATGACGTCCATTATCTTGAGAAGAAAAAAATCTCAGATCAAGCCATTCATGCCTAGCGTCCCCTTTTTAGGGATGCCCCAAAAAGTATGTCTGAATTTCCCAAAAATGAACATTTCAACCAAATAACTGTACCTCAGAACCAGAACGACACAAGTCCAAAATTGACGATTTTCTCGTTTTTGCTTCATTGTATGTAGAATCTTATTCCACATCGACAAATTAAAACAGTATTCTATAAAACAAATTCCTTCACAATTATTTAGCAGCGTGAAAAGAGCGCGAGTCCCATCCTATGCATGTCTCCGACAATTGTTTTCGTCCTCTACTGAAGAATGAGGAAAATGGACTTCTGACGTTAGTCTGGTTCTGAGGTACAGATAATAGTGTTCAATTATTACTTTGGTATTGTTTCAATTCATTATTAACAGATTGAAGCACATACCCGTTGTAAAGTGTGTCATGTGGCTGTTTTATCGTGGTCTTTATCACGGATGACATCGTTCACAATCTCGAAACTTTGAGGGGAACTTTAGTGAAGGGAGCACAGGGACATCCTTGGCCCCAACTAGGAATAAGCTTTAGAGTTTTTCCTTGATCTATATTAATATGTACAGGAGAGAACCAATTATCCGGGATGTTTGGGACCACAGCTATCCCGGATAACTGAATTTCCCGGTTTTCTGAACCGCTACGAAGTGATATTTGCCAATTGTTTATAAAACCCAAGTTACTATAACAAATAGTAATGCATCTTAAAATCTGAAGAGAAAACGATCCAGAAGTGCTTATAGATATTACAATATTAAAAATTTCTGAGCTATATATGCCACTTATATGGTATTTATGAAGAAAACGTTCATATTCATTCAGGTATTTCAAAAGAAAAAAAAAAGCTCTTCACTGTTTAGAAATTGCCGAAAATGCGTATTTTAAAAAGTGGTGGAAAAATCGACAAAATGTTGCCGGTTTTCTGGTTTCCCGGTATTTTGGTTCCCGGATAAAAGGTTCTGTACCGTACTGCGAAGCACAGTTCTCAAAATAGCAGCTTCAGCCATTTGAGGGACATGAATTGAATTGATTTTCACCCTAAAAGCGCAAGAAGGCTTCCTCATATTAGGTGTCGGCGGGAGCGGCGAGAAATGTCGGCAGACTGCCAATCTGTAAGACGGACGACACCATGTCCGAGGTCCGAAGAAGAGCAATTTGTCATTGCTGAAAAGGAGTTCTAGACAGAGGTTGGGGGCAAGACAGCGGCACATTTAACAGCAATGAATAATTAGCCTTAAAATTTTTGGTAACATCAGCTTCAACAAGCCTTTAGCAAATGACCGCCTGTTTCAGACGGATGGGAACATAATAATCTTTAAATTAGTTTTAAAAAACAAAAAAATACGCTTTTAGATGACCTTATAATGCATCAACATGTATTATAGTTTATATAATACATTTTAGCCTTTAGTATTGATAATAGTGCGATATATATTACTTTTATCTTTGCAAAGAACGCGAATTTTATCTTTTATTCAGAGTTACACACAGACAAATCCACAAGTGAAACTAATACAAGCGTATTAAAAAGGGTGAAACTGCATTCTTTAGATGGTATGACCAAGCTGCCTAAAATACGACAGAAAAATTTGTACATTTGGGATTTTAGCGCAGTCTATACAGGGTGTCCATTCCAATCGTGGCCCAATAGCTAATTTCTATACCGTTAGAGATAAGCATATAGTTCATTTAACAAAAATCTCTAAATGACGAAAGGAATTTGGGTGTATGAGTTTTTTTTCAAAAAATCAATATTGAGAGAGTTACGAAATTTAAATTTTTATACAGCTCCCCAGTCGTATCAATCATATTTAGTAAAACATTCTTGACACTGTAAGGTCTAAAACTTAAAAAAGATCACTCTTCTACGACAAAAATTGACCGAGTTATGACGTTTTGAAAAATCAAGATTTTGAAGCTTTCTATGACGTCATCGAAAGATCACTTGAGGGACCGTATGCGAAGTTAGAACGTGACTGATGAAATGAAACGTGACTGATGGAATGAACGTAAGTGATTGAACGTGACTGATCATGTTGTTTTATTGATACTTTTTACTGCATCATTCCAACGTGGATTTCAGGATTCCATCGTTAGCTTGTGTTATTTTTTCTTTCATTGAGGTACTCACGTTCTGTAAACTACGTTCGCTAAATAACAAATCGCTTTCATTAATGATATCAGTTACGATCCTTCTAATAATATTCATCAAATCAGCTTTACTAAACCAGTCATTTATGTTCATTAGATGAATCACATTCACTCACGTCATTCACGTTCGTTTCATCAGTCACGTTCAATCATGCATTCACGTTCATTGCATCAATCACGTTCATTTCATATGTCACATTCAATCACGCCAGTCACGTTCATTAAATGAACCGTGTCAAATCATCATTTACCTCCATTGCATCAATTATGCTCATTCTATCAGTCACGTTTAATCACGCAATCACATGCATTCCATCAGTCACCTTCAACCATGCAATCACGTTCAGTGGTTGGAAAAACTACATTTCTTTTGTAGCGAACTACAACTACTTTTTTTTTAAATGTAGCAACTACAAACTACTTTTGAAATGTTGTCGCTACTTCGCTACTTTTTAAAAAATAAATTAAAAAAAAAGCATACACCGTTTGAGGATTGACCGAAAAAATTCGAAAAGTGGTTTAGATTAATAAATTAACTTATTTGGACACGGAATATTACTAGGAATTTGTCTACTTTTTTTTTTTTGCTCTAATTTGTCCTTTTAAGAATTTTTTTTTACAATTTTACGAATATTCGCCGCAAGATAGAATTCAAAAGTTGAAAGATTGAAAAATTTAACCTTCAAATTTCTAATAATTTCTTGCCAGGGAATGTTTAGGATTATGAAAATTATTTGTCGGAATATGAAAATTATGATGCCAAATAAACCAATGACGTCAAACAGATAGAATGTATGGCGTCAAAATGATGTATCTAAGATCAGCTCACATTTTTATAGTTCTTATTTCTCATTGCGTCCGCTGGTGCTTTCGTGCAAGATTTGCACCTATCAGATTCGAGAATTTCTTTCTTTCTCTTTTTTTTTTTAATTTTTCATTCATTTATTTATTATTTTTTTCAATTACAAATTTAAAAGTAGTTTTCAGAAATCGCTACAAACTACTATTTGTTTGTATCGCGCTACTCACTACTCTACTTTTTTTAAAAAGTAGTGCGCTACACTACAAACTACTAAAAAATGTAGCTTCTACAGTAGTTTCGCTACTTGTAGCGCGCTACTTCTGACCACTGGTCTAAACTCTTATTTTTCTCGGGACTTGTATCGACATAAGCAAAAGTTGTTTTCATTCTCGGTTAAATTCTCGGTTAAGCCAACCACCAAGAGTGATTAATTATTTTGTAATTTGTTCAAATTAAGTCTTTTCAGCCATTAAAATATCCCTGACGTAAAGAATCCAAATAAATTTACACCAGTCAACACACTTTCTAACTTTGCATACGGTCCCTCAAGCGATCTCTCGATGAGAGCTTCAAAATCTTGATTTTTCAAAACGTCACAACTCTGTCGATTTTTGTCGTAGAAGAGTGATTTTTTTTTAGTTTTAACCGTTACAGTGTCAAGAATGTTTTACTAAATGTCATTTATACGACAAGGGAGCTGTATAAAAATCTAAATTTCGTAACTCTTTCAATATTGATTTTTTGAAAAAAAAACTCATACACCCAAATTCCTTTCGTAATTTAGAGATTTTTCTTAAATGAACTATATGCTTATCTCTAACGGTATAGAAATTAGCTATTGGGCCACGATTGGAGTGGACACAGTGTATATCGAAATAGCAAGTTGTAGGAAAAATCTTCGACAAAGATCAAAACTCTAAAAATAATAAAAAAATGCATCATTCTCTATTTTAAATGGTAAAAATGAGGGATGCACAACACCAAATTTTGAAGAGGGAAAAGGGAACAGTGAAGAGCCTTCCGTAAGAAAATTCTCATTTTCGGCCCCAAAACATCACAGCTATTTATTATCGCTCAATTTACAATCGGGGCTCAAACCTCGAGATGGAACAGCGAAAAGGCGACTCACGGATTCGGGATCCTTCTTGAGCTCTGGAAAAATGTCCCCCTGAAAAGAAAAGATGGAATCATCACTGGAAAAAGAAAAGAGATTTTTTCCACATCACAGAAATAAAATTAATTTGTTTTTTGATCCCAGTTGAACGTTTGTAGGATTAAGGGGCGAATCGTCACTTCGAGCCTTTTTTTCAATTCCTTCACTCCTAGAAAATATAATTTTTTTTGGCCTTTATGATAAATAAGAATGTCTGAATTTGCTCTCCACAAAGCAAATAGAGCCAATTTAAACAACGAAAAATTGGCAAAGTCGATTCATTTTCAAATGTCCGCTTCCAAACTTTCTCATCTTCTTTAGACGAGAACTACAGAGATTTTGGGATTTTAATTATTTATTCAGCAATCTCTGCACTTTATATTCGAATAATAAAGTCCCGCCTTTCCTCTACCAATTACATTTTAAGAGATATTTGCATAAAATCTGACTTTTGTCTAAACTTTTGAAACAGTAAAAAAAAAATGTCTTGAAATTTCAGATTTTCATTTCGGTTATATTTTATAAAGCTCCAGACACGTATTTGGGACCATATTGTCTACCTGCAGCAGAAATTCGAAAGCATTTTGCTGAAAAGTTTTCTTTTTATTCATATACAGTAGAGTCTCGAAAATCCGAGTCTCAAAAGTCCGATGTTCCGCTTAATCCGAATCTCTTTATTGACATTTTAAGGTGTATCTTCAATAGCTAAAAAGATAATTTGCAATAAAATCTGAAAATAAGAACCTTTTGCTATTGGAAAATTTTCTTTTGTACTCACAATAAAGTAGTACAAAAAGTATTGAGAGGTTGGTGTCAAAGACATTCATCAAGTGTCACGAAATATCTTTAACTACTGGAGATATATTAAGATCTGCTTTGGAAATAATAACTTGATATGTAAAACGACTTGAAATTAAGTTTATCTTACTAATGATGATCGAAAAATGTTACGTTTCTACTGTTAAGAATTTTTTCCGGATAATCCGAGTTTTCAGTAATCCGAGGTGGCATGAGCCCCAATTACCTCGGATTTTTGAGACTCTACTGTATTTGCATTTTGTCTAAACTTTTGGGACACACTGTATAACGAGCGGAATTCTACTAATCTAAAGCAGGGATGGATATTGTGAATACTTATTGAAAAAAAATACGTAGAGAAACTTGTTTTCAGTAACTTTGTAAATCTAGAAACCTTACGAATGTTCGAAGTATTTTTTTAAAACCTTGCTTATGTTTCATTTTTATTTCATTATTAGCATTACCTGCACGGCATTGCTCGTGCAAAAAATATAAAGGAAATCAATTACATAAATTTAAATTCATTGAATTAATTTAAATTCCCTGAAGTAAAATAATTTATTCTTTAATTTAAATGTGCTTCACAACCTTTGAAAATCCACTAAAAGTCCTTTTAAAGTTTAAAACAATTTGGCAAATAAATCAAAAAGAAATTTGGTTAATTAAGTAACAGGAGATATTAATTATTCAAATTTAGTCAATTTTCAAACCTTAACTCAATACACAAATTTAAACCACAATGTAACTTCAGAGACGAAACAGCAATTTGCCTAGAAAATGAACCTAGAGTGTTTGAGTTTTACGTACACAGTTAAACCTTGAAAATTGACTAAATTTGATTAATTATTAACTCCCGTCCTAATTAACGGAGAGAAATGTGCAAAAACTTTTCTTTTTCAAAAAGAAAAAACCCTTTTCAGCAATACATAATACTATTTGGTGGGGGAAAGTTTTCCCCCCTCAATTATGTCAGATACACCAAAAATGAGACTAATTAAATTAAAAATAATTAATTTGAAATTTAGAATTCGACCTTCAAAGTGCATTACATGGGGATACGTTCGAATTTTGTGCCAAGTTTCTATCTGTAGGTGTTTTGGGGGCTTCTGGTCATCAGTTACAAACATACATATAAACAAACAAACAGAGCCCGTCATTTTTACTTTATATACATAGATTAATAAGGCGATGAAAGAAAGATATGCTCAACATAATGCCCGTAGATCTTTCTGGAAATATAGTCCTTCATGGCAAAGATGACGGGCAGGGAAGTTAACACCAGAGTTAGAAACAAGAATTTAAATCTAGGCAGCATGTTGGCGTCTAGTATAAGTTTCTAGGCATCGAAACAAATAATAACTCAGGTGCTATTTTCAAGAAATCAAATATATGCATTCAAACTTTTTTTGAAATTAAACACATTTTTGCTTCATGCAGGGGTGTATGTTATACCTGCCAACATGTCTACTTAGAAAATCTTTTCCTACGAAACCGTGCTTAGACAATAACTTATTTCTTGATGAAAATCAGACATTAGATAAGTTATGATTATATCACTCCCTTTTCAGTAGTTATCTTTTCTTGACATTAGATAAGTTATGATTATATCACTCCCTTTTCAGTAGTTATCTTTTATTTTTTAATTAACCTTTTAACTTTTCTTTAGATTTTTAATTGAATAAATTTCTTTCAGTAATGCAATTTTCTGTGAAGTATGTGTTGAGTATAAGCACATTTGGTAAGGAAAAAAAAAAAAAAAAAAACATGAATAATAAAAAAGAAATAAAATAAAGGTAGCCATGTTAAAATATTAAAATACTTTCAAGATGCAAAAGGCTTGAAACCTTAACATAAGAAGCAATTTTTTGTTGACTATAGTAGACTTTTTTTAAATAAAAGTATTTATTAATTATAAAATAAATAAAAATGCAATAAGTTAAGCTAAGATAGCAATATTTCAAAATAACTTCCAACCATCGAAAATAACAAAACACTGAAGAGATTGGGGATCAAAATGTCAAACAAAAGAAGCGATTTTACAAGAATCGCGGGTAAAATGTAAGCATGTAAAATGAGGAGGAAAAAATGTACAAATTATCAAAATAAATAATTAAATGTTGTAACCTAAGGTAGCATGTGTTAATGTAACCTAAACTTTTCGTAAATATTAAATTATTTGCACGATGCAATAGGATTGCAGTCTGAACCATGCGAATCAGTTTTCCGCGAAGTACGCTTTTAGCGCTGAAATATGACGAAGTTTAGGTTCTCCCTCGCGCATTAACACATGTAACGATAAATTTTAAATATGCTTCGCAGTTGAAATTTAGTTATACGAAAAAAAAAAAGCATTGGAATTGATGAAAAATCTGTAAAAAACGCACGATTTTACACCTTTA
Organism: Uloborus plumipes; assembly: GCA_038373865.1. Lineage (NCBI taxonomy): Eukaryota > Metazoa > Arthropoda > Arachnida > Araneae > Uloboridae > Uloborus > Uloborus plumipes. The sequence continues at coordinate 15,371 of JAXGGA010017477.1, read as the reverse complement.
CTGTAGGATCGTACAATAGGGCAAAAAAACGAACATTGCATGACCGAAACGTACAAGTTGGCAGGTATGTACACAACATTGATAGTATTCTTGTAAAATATATAAAGAAAATATTTTTTTTAAAGATAATATTGATTGCATTTGAATTTTGCCTTTAAACCTTTATCCTTTGTGCCAATCTCGAGTCTTAATCACAATGAATTGGAAAAAAAGCTTCAACGTGATCCAAATTTTAGGAGTCAAATAAAAATTTTTGGCTGCAAAATACGACCAACGACTGCTTATTTCTAACACTGGTTAGGGCACAAATTGTCTGAACTACAATATCGTACTTATCATTAGCTTTGCTTGAAAACTGACATTGCATACAGAGCGCAATCAAGCATATTTGCACGTGAATGATAGTTTTGATGTTTAGAAAGAGAGAGATCTTGACTTGTATCAACTAGTATCTATTATAACTTATTTAACAAGAGGCTCTGGTGCAAAGGACTTAAACTTGCCTTCTGTAGTTGATACTCTGGTGCGGTGTTTTAACCAAATGCGAGCTCTACCCTAGCAAGTATTTTTTTAACAGTTCTTGACCGACCAGTTTTCCTTGTACTGAGTTTCTCTACGACTCAGACTTCCTTCGAAAAAATGTGCCATTCGAGTATAATTCAAATATATGAGCTTAGGTTTTTTTCAGTTTTTTATGCCTTTTAGTGTTCTGAAAAAAAAAAGGTGGCACGGTGAACCTTTCTTCTCCAGAAAACGGCATTCTGCAAAAAGGTTGGCCACTAATGATCTAAGGCGGCAAATTTGTGAAATTCCGAAGATTAGCAGAAAAATCACACGCATGATGCAACTGCTCGAAAGGTGAAAAATACGACTGCGGCTACAGAAGTGACGGCACATGCAAAAAGTGTGGGGACCACAAAAGAAGATGGCGGCATAAAATGGAGGCTTTCCTCTGGTATATAAAATAGAGAGCCTAGGGGTCTGTCCAGGAGTTTTCACAGGGTCCGTTTTTTGTGAAAAACTAAATAATTTTGTGAAAAATCAAATAATTTTGTGAAAATCAAACAATTTTACAGAAAAAAAACCACACAAAAAAAAAAAAAAAATTTTTTTTTGAACTTAATAAAAAATAAAAATAAATTTCATTTATTTTCCTCTTAAAAAGCATATTAAACATCAAAAATGCGAAAAGTGCAATTCCTGTAGCGGACGGAAAGAGATTGCAGTTTTCAAAGTGATCATTCAAGTGACATCAAAAGCATAAAAACGGAACATAAAATATTTTTTTTTGGTGAATTTTTTTTTACAATTGCATTTCAAAAGTGCATGGTAAACATATTAATAATATCTGTTTCCACAATTAATGCAAAAAAAAAAAGGAACGATCGTTTAACACATTTAGACTCATAAAAGAACAGTTAATTTTGCTTTAAAAAATTTAAAATAATAATCTGAGCAAAAAATAAAGCAAATTTTCTTTATTTGCCTGCTAATAAAGAGTAATTCGCTTGAAAAGTAAGTAAAATTCTATTTCCATATCCGACGCAGAGATCTTTTTTTCAAAATGAAAGCATCAGAAATATAAAAACGATTTTTAATAATTTATTAAAGTCAAAAATTTTAGAGCTGCATTTCGTCAGGTTTATATGATGAATGTCATTAATAATCACCGACCTATTCGCCAAAAATTCGGAGGAAAAAATACGCTAGAGAAACATAGCAAAACAAACAATACCAGACTTCGAATATTAACAGACGCAAAAATACATTAATTTCTGAATACAACTAAAACACCACCCTTGTAAGCATTAAAAAAAAATAAATAAATGAAATAAAAAAAAATAATTTTCTGCCAAAATAAGGTCAAAACATCGCACCAAAGACGTCAGATGGAGATAATTTTAATTTTAAATAGCTGATAGCTCTACCCAGAAGCAATCCCATTTTTTCTCCAACCCTAGCTATCTGTTTGCAGTTCTAAGTTCATTCCGCCGATAATTGCTATTATTATTACTTCCTTTATGTTTAAGTCCATAGCAGGGAGAAAAATCCTGACTCTGCACTTCCAGAGAAATCTATAACAGCAACATCGTAGCAAGCCACTTTGATTTGCATGTGATAAAACAAACAAGCAGAACCATTAAAGCAAAACAACTACCTTTTTTAAGTTGTTAATTTCTTTAAAAGAAGCCGGAGCATAGCAGACAGGAAGCGTGCCGACTTTTTTTTTTTCTGAAAAAGTGGCGGATAAGCAATTCCCTTCTTTAACTTCAGAAAAGGCCCAAAAGTTATGGGCTTTTACACAGAAATATGCCATGCATTATTTTGATTTCAGATTTGAGTTTTGAAAGAATAATGTGTGAAATGTGCATTTTTTTGATCAGCATTTTGTGAAGGGTCCGTTAACGGACCTGAATACCCTCTGGCCAGACCCCTGCACATGTACCATGTCCTCTGGCGACGGGGGAGTACCACGGGCGATGGTGTGTGGATGCGAGACCATAAATCCGTGTTTGTGAGTGGGACCTGCACCGACCGAGACAGAAGGACAGAGTGGCAGTGGGACCGAAGTCCCGCCGCCCGCCGGGGAAAGGAGCACGGCTGACGCCGCGGACCACCACTCGTACCATGTCCTCTGGCGACGGGGGAGAACCGCGGGAGATGGTGTGTGGACGCGAGACCATAAATCCGTGTTTGTGAGTGTGACCTGCACCGACCGAGACAGAAGGACAGAGTGGCAGTCGGACCGAAGTCCCGCCGCCCGCCGGGGAAAGGAGCACGGCTGACGCCGCGGACCACCACTCGTACCATGTCCTCTGGCGACGGGGGAGAACCGCGGGAGATGGTGTGTGGACGCGAGACCATAAATCCGTGTTTGTGAGTGGGACCTGCACCGACCGAGGCAGAAGGACAGAGTGGCAGTCGGACCGAGGTCCCGCCGAACACCGGGGAAAGGAGCACGGCTGACGGCGCGGACCACCACTCGTACCATGTCCTCTGGCGACGGGGGAGAACCGCGGGAGATGGTGTGTGGACGCGAGACCATAAATCCGTGTATGTGAGTGTGACCTGCACCGACCGAGGCAGAAGGACAGAGTGGCAGTGGGACCGAAGTCCCGCCGCCCGCCGGGGAAAGGAGCACGGCTGACGCCGCGGACCACCACTCGTACCATGTCCTCTGGCGACGGGGGAGTACCACGGGCGATGGTGTGTGGATGCGAGACCATAAATCCGTGTTTGTGAGTGGGACCTGCACCGACCGAGACAGAAGGACAGAGTGGCAGTGGGACCGAAGTCCCGCCGCCCGCCGGGGAAAGGAGCACGGCTGACGGCGCGGACCACCACTCGTACCATGTCCTCTGGCGACGGGGGAGTACCACGGGCGATGGTGTGTGGATGCGAGACCATAAATCCGTGTATGTGAGTGTGACCTGCACCGACCGAGGCAGAAGGACAGAGTGGCAGTGGGACCGAAGTCCCGCCGCCCGCCGGGGAAAGGAGCACGGCTGACGGCGCGGACCACCACTCGTACCATGTCCTCTGGCGACGGGGGAGTACCACGGGCGATGGTGTGTGGATGCGAGACCATAAATCCGTGTTTGTGAGTGGGACCTGCACCGACCGAGACAGAAGGACAGAGTGGCAGTGGGACCGAAGTCCCGCCGCCCGCCGGGGAAAGGAGCACGGCTGACGGCGCGGACCACCACTCGTACCATGTCCTCTGGCGACGGGGGAGTACCACGGGCGATGGTGTGTGGATGCGAGACCATAAATCCGTGTATGTGAGTGTGACCTGCACCGACCGAGGCAGAAGGACAGAGTGGCAGTGGGACCGAAGTCCCGCCGCCCGCCGGGGAAAGGAGCACGGCTGACGGCGCGGACCACCACTCGTACCATGTCCTCTGGCGACGGGGGAGTACCACGGGCGATGGTGTGTGGATGCGAGACCATAAATCCGTGTTTGTGAGTGGGACCTGCACCGACCGAGACAGAAGGACAGAGTGGCAGTGGGACCGAAGTCCCGCCGCCCGCCGGGGAAAGGAGCACGGCTGACGGCGCGGACCACCACTCGTACCATGTCCTCTGGCGACGGGGGAGTACCACGGGCGATGGTGTGTGGATGCGAGACCATAAATCCGTGTATGTGAGTGTGACCTGCACCGACCGAGGCAGAAGGACAGAGTGGCAGTGGGACCGAAGTCCCGCCGCCCGCCGGGGAAAGGAGCACGGCTGACGGCGCGGACCACCACTCGTACCATGTCCTCTGGCGACGGGGGAGTACCACGGGCGATGGTGTGTGGATGCGAGACCATAAATCCGTGTTTGTGAGTGGGACCTGCACCGACCGAGACAGAAGGACAGAGTGGCAGTGGGACCGAGGTCCCGCCGCCCGCCGGGGAAAGGAGCACGGCTGACGCCGCGGACCACCACTCGTACCATGTCCTCTGGCGACGGGGGAGAACCGCGGGAGATGGTGTGTGGACGCGAGACCATAAATCCGTGTTTGTGAGTGTGACCTGCACCGACCGAGACAGAAGGACAGAGTGGCAGTCGGACCGAAGTCCCGCCGCCCGCCGGGGAAAGGAGCACGGCTGACGCCGCGGACCACCACTCGTACCATGTCCTCTGGCGACGGGGGAGAACCGCGGGAGATGGTGTGTGGACGCGAGACCATAAATCCGTGTTTGTGAGTGGGACCTGCACCGACCGAGGCAGAAGGACAGAGTGGCAGTCGGACCGAGGTCCCGCCGAACACCGGGGAAAGGAGCACGGCTGACGGCGCGGACCACCACTCGTACCATGTCCTCTGGCGACGGGGGAGAACCGCGGGAGATGGTGTGTGGACGCGAGACCATAAATCCGTGTATGTGAGTGTGACCTGCACCGACCGAGGCAGAAGGACAGAGTGGCAGTGGGACCGAAGTCCCGCCGCCCGCCGGGGAAAGGAGCACGGCTGACGCCGCGGACCACCACTCGTACCATGTCCTCTGGCGACGGGGGAGAACCGCGGGAGATGGTGTGTGGACGCGAGACCATAAATCCGTGTTTGTGAGTGGGACCTGCACCGACCGAGGCAGAAGGACAGAGTGGCAGTCGGACCGAGGTCCCGCCGAACACCGGGGAAAGGAGCACGGCTGACGGCGCGGACCACCACTCGTACCATGTCCTCTGGCGACGGGGGAGAACCGCGGGAGATGGTGTGTGGACGCGAGACCATAAATCCGTGTATGTGAGTGTGACCTGCACCGACCGAGGCAGAAGGACAGAGTGGCAGTGGGACCGAAGTCCCGCCGCCCGCCGGGGAAAGGAGCACGGCTGACGCCGCGGACCACCACTCGTACCATGTCCTCTGGCGACGGGGGAGAACCGCGGGAGATGGTGTGTGGACGCGAGACCATAAATCCGTGTTTGTGAGTGTGACCTGCACCGACCGAGACAGAAGGACAGAGTGGCAGTCGGACCGAAGTCCCGCCGCCCGCCGGGGAAAGGAGCACGGCTGACGCCGCGGACCACCACTCGTACCATGTCCTCTGGCGACGGGGGAGAACCGCGGGAGATGGTGTGTGGACGCGAGACCATAAATCCGTGTTTGTGAGTGGGACCTGCACCGACCGAGACAGAAGGACAGAGTGGCAGTCGGACCGAAGTCCCGCCGCCCGCCGGGGAAAGGAGCACGGCTGACGCCGCGGACCACCACTCGTACCATGTCCTCTGGCGACGGGGGAGAACCGCGGGAGATGGTGTGTGGACGCGAGACCATAAATCCGTGTTTGTGAGTGTGACCTGCACCGACCGAGGCAGAAGGACAGAGTGGCAGTCGGACCGAGGTCCCGCCGAACACCGGGGAAAGGAGCACGGCTGACGGCGCGGACCACCACTCGTACCATGTCCTCTGGCGACGGGGGAGTACCGCGGGCGATGGTGTGTGGACGCGAGACCATAAATCCGTGTTTGTGAGTGGGACCTGCACCGACCGAGACAGAAGGACAGAGTGGCAGTGGGACCGAGGTCCCGCCGGGGAAAGGAGCACGGCTGACGGCGCGGACCACCACTCGTAGCATGTCCTCTGGCGACGGGGGAGTACCGCGGGCGATGGTGTGTGGACGCGAGACCATAAATCCGTGTTTGTGAGTGGGACCTGCACCGACCGAGACAGAAGGACAGAGTGGCAGTCGGACCGAGGTCCCGCCGCCCGCCGGGGAAAGGAGCACGGCTGACGCCGCGGACCACCACTCGTAGCATGTCCTCTGGCGACGGGGGAGTACCGCGGGCGATGGTGTGTGGACGCGAGACCATAAATCCGTGTTTGTGAGTGTGACCTGCACCGACCGAGACAGAAGGACAGAGTGGCAGTCGGAACGAGGTCCCGCCGCCCGCCGGGGAAAGGAGCACGGCTGACGCGCGGACCACCACTCGTACCATGTCCTCTGGCGACGGGGGAGAACGGCGGGAGATGGTGTGTGGACGCGAGACCATAAATCCGTGTTTGTGAGTGTGACCTGCACCGACCGAGGCAGAAGGACAGAGTGGCAGTCGGACCGAGGTCCCGCCGAACACCGGGGAAAGGAGCACGGCTGACGGCGCGGACCACCACTCGTAGCATGTCCTCTGGCGACGGGGGAGTACCGCGGGCGATGGTGTGTGGACGCGAGACCATAAATCCGTGTTTGTGAGTGGGACCTGCACCGACCGAGACAGAAGGACAGAGTGGCAGTGGGACCGAGGTCCCGCCGGGGAAAGGAGCACGGCTGACGCCGCGGACCACCACTCGTAGCATGTCCTCTGGCGACGGGGGAGTACCGCGGGCGATGGTGTGTGGACGCGAGACCATAAATCCGTGTTTGTGAGTGGGACCTGTACCGACCGAGACAGAAGGACAGAGTGGCAGTGGGATCGAGGTCCCGCCGGGGAAAGGAGCACGGCTGACGCCGCGGACCACCACTCGTAGCATGTCCTCTGGCGACGGGGGAGTACCGCGGGCGATGGTGTGTGGACGCGAGACCATAAATCCGTGTTTGTGAGTGGGACCTGCACCGACCGAGACAGAAGGACAGAGTGGCAGTGGGACCGAGGTCCCGCCGGGGAAAGGAGCACGGCTGACGCCGCGGACCACCACTCGTAGCATGTCCTCTGGCGACGGGGGAGTACCGCGGGCGATGGTGTGTGGACGCGAGACCATAAATCCGTGTTTGTGAGTGGGACCTGCACCGACCGAGACAGAAGGACAGAGTGGCAGTCGGACCGAGGTCCCGCCGCCCGCCGGGGAAAGGAGCACGGCTGACGGCGCGGACCACCACTCGTAGCATGTCCTCTGGCGACGGGGGAGTACCGCGGGCGATGGTGTGTGGACGCGAGACCATAAATCCGTGTTTGTGAGTGGGACCTGCACCGACCGAGACAGAAGGACAGAGTGGCAGTGGGACCGAGGTCCCGCCGGAGAAAGGAGCACGGCTGACGCCGCGGACCACCACTCGTAGCATGTCCTCTGGCGACGGGGGAGCACCGCGGGCGATGGTGTGCGGACGCGAGACCATAAATCCGTGTTTGTGAGTGGGACCTGCACCGACCGAGACAGAAGGACAGAGTGGCAGTCGGACCGAGGTCCCGCCGCCCGCCGGGGAAAGGAGCACGGCTGACGGCGCGGACCACCACTCGTAGCATGTCCTCTGGCGACGGGGGAGTACCGCGGGCGATGGTGTGTGGACGCGAGACCATAAATCCGTGTTTGTGAGTGGGACCTGCACCGACCGAGACAGAAGGACAGAGTGGCAGTGGGACCGAGGTCCCGCCGGAGAAAGGAGCACGGCTGACGCCGCGGACCACCACTCGTAGCATGTCCTCTGGCGACGGGGGAGCACCGCGGGCGATGGTGTGTGGACGCGAGACCATAAATCCGTGTTTGTGAGTGGGACCTGCACCGACCGAGACAGAAGGACAGAGTGGCAGTGGGACCGAGGTCCCGCCGGGGAAAGGAGCACGGCTGACGGCGCGGACCACCACTCGTAGCATGTCCTCTGGCGACGGGGGAGTACCGCGGGCGATGGTGTGTGGACGCGAGACCATAAATCCGTGTTTGTGAGTGGGACCTGCACCGACCGAGACAGAAGGACAGAGTGGCAGTGGGACCGAGGTCCCGCCGGGGAAAGGAGCACGGCTGACGGCGCGGACCACCACTCGTAGCATGTCCTCTGGCGACAGGGGAGTACCGCGGGCGATGGTGTGTGGACGCGAGACCATAAATCCGTGTTTGTGAGTGGGACCTGCACCGACCGAGACAGAAGGACAGAGTGGCAGTGGGACCGAGGTCCCGCCGGGGAAAGGAGCACGGCTGACGCCGCGGACCACCACTCGTAGCATGTCCTCTGGCGACGGGGGAGTACCGCGGGCGATGGTGTGTGGACGCGAGACCATAAATCCGTGTTTGTGAGTGGGACCTGCACCGACCGAGACAGAAGGACAGAGTGGCAGTGGGACCGAGGTCCCGCCGGGGAAAGGAGCGTGGCTGACGGCGCGGACCACCACTCGTAGCATGTCCTCTGGCGACGGGGGAGTACCGCGGGCGATGGTGTGTGGACGCGAGACCATAAATCCGTGTTTGTGAGTGGGACCTGCACCGACCGAGACAGAAGGACAGAGTGGCAGTGGGACCGAGGTCCCGCCGGGGAAAGGAGCACGGCTGACGCCGCGGACCACCACTCGTAGCATGTCCTCTGGCGACGGGGGAGTACCGCGGGCGATGGTGTGTGGACGCGAGACCATAAATCCGTGTTTGTGAGTGGGACCTGCACCGACCGAGACAGAAGGACAGAGTGGCAGTGGGACCGAGGTCCCGCCGGGGAAAGGAGCACGGCTGACGCCGCGGACCACCACTCGTAGCATGTCCTCTGGCGACGGGGGAGTACCGCGGGCGATGGTGTGTGGACGCGAGACCATAAATCCGTGTTTGTGAGTGTGACCTGCACCGACCGAGACAGAAGGACAGAGTGGCAGTCGGAACGAGGTCCCGCCGCCCGCCGGGGAAAGGAGCACGGCTGACGCCGCGGACCACCACTCGTAGCATGTCCTCTGGCGACGGGGGAGAACCGCGGGAGATGGTGTGTGGACGCGAGACCATAAATCCGTGTTTGTGAGTGTGACCTGCACCGACCGAGGCAGAAGGACAGAGTGGCAGTCGGACCGAGGTCCCGCCGAACACCGGGGAAAGGAGCACGGCTGACGGCGCGGACCACCACTCGTAGCATGTCCTCTGGCGACGGGGGAGTACCGCGGGCGATGGTGTGTGGACGCGAGACCATAAATCCGTGTTTGTGAGTGGGACCTGCACCGACCGAGACAGAAGGACAGAGTGGCAGTGGGACCGAGGTCCCGCCGGAGAAAGGAGCACGGCTGACGCCGCGGACCACCACTCGTAGCATGTCCTCTGGCGACGGGGGAGTACCGCGGGCGATGGTGTGTGGACGCGAGACCATAAATCCGTGTTTGTGAGTGGGACCTGCACCGACCGAGACAGAAGGACAGAGTGGCAGTGGGACCGAGGTCCCGCCGGGGAAAGGAGCACGGCTGACGCCGCGGACCACCACTCGTAGCATGTCCTCTGGCGACGGGGGAGTACCGCGGGCGATGGTGTGTGGACGCGAGACCATAAATCCGTGTTTGTGAGTGGGACCTGCACCGACCGAGACAGAAGGACAGAGTGGCAGTGGGACCGAGGTCCCGCCGGGGAAAGGAGCACGGCTGACGCCGCGGACCACCACTCGTAGCATGTCCTCTGGCGACGGGGGAGTACCGCGGGCGATGGTGTGTGGACGCGAGACCATAAATCCGTGTTTGTGAGTGGGACCTGCACCGACCGAGACAGAAGGACAGAGTGGCAGTGGGACCGAGGTCCCGCCGGGGAAAGGAGCACGGCTGACGCCGCGGACCACCACTCGTACCATGTCTTCTGGCGACGGGGGAGAACACAGGCGAGGGTGTATAGACGTGAGACCATAATTCTGTGTTTGTGAGTGGGACCTCAGGGCCCAATCCAGGGTTTTTATCTTACTACCTAATTTTGTGAATATATTTAATCGTTATCCTATTTTTGTGAATATACTACTTCTTGTTCACTATTTTTTTAACAGCACATTTTAAGTTCTTTAACTTTGGACAAAAAACTCAATGTCATTGTTACATTTATAACCAAATTATTAAATAATACAAAAATATTTTACATCATCAAACAAAATTATAAATTACTAACACCGTAAAAAAAAGACTAATACTCAAAAGAAGAAAATAAAAAAAAACAAAGTAATAACAGCCTGCAACTTGCAGTCTTAAACGTTTGACATAATAATCTTTATGTCGGGAACCTCCTGTTCCAGTGGCTGGTCAACCTCGTTTTGACATGATTTCAATTAAAAAATCAACTAAATTAAACACTTAATTAATAATGTAGCTCGTATTCAAAAACGCGCGACGCACATGGTTTGATCGGCGATGTTAACAATGGACGCCTCGGCCGTCGCTTCATTTCAGTTCGTTTCGTTCAACACCGTCTTCAGTATTTCACTTCGCTATCACGGAAATGCCGATAGTAGTGGAGCAAAGGAAAATGCATTCGATGGGATGTCCCCGAAATTTCGTCTAAATACTTCTTTTTCCGACCGATTTTTTAAACAATCGTTGTGAAGGTGCCGGTTTTTATATAGAGTGATTTATGATGCCGATTTTTTATGTAATTTTTGTGAAGGTGCCGTGTTTATTACGTTATTTTTGTGAAGGTACCGTTTTAATTATTTTATTTTTGTGAAGGTAACGATAAACGGTAGCAAAATCGGCCTGCATTGGGCCCTGGACCTGCACCGACCGAGGCAGAAGGACAGAGTGGCAGTCGGACCGAGGTCCCGCCGCCCACCGGGGAAAGGAGCACGGCTGACGCCGCGGACCACCACTTCAGGGGTCTGTCCAGGAGTTTTCACAGGGTCCGTTTTTTGTGAAAAACGAAATATATTTGGTAAAAATAAAATAATTTTGTGAAAATCAAACAATTTCACAGAAAAAAAAAACGCAAAAAAAAAAAATTTTTTTTTTGAATTTAATAAAAAATAAAAATAAATTTCATTTATTTTCCTCTTGAAAAAGCATATTAAACATCAAAAATGCGAAAAGTGCAATTCCTATAGCGGACGGAAAGAGATTGCAGTTTTCAAAGTGATCATTCAAGTGACATCAAAAGCATAAAAACGGAACAGAAAATATTTTTTTTTTTTTGGTGAATTTTCTTTTACAATTGCATTTCAAAAGTGCATGGTAAACATATTAATAATGTGTTTCCACAAGTAATGCAAAAAAAAAAAAAAAAGGAACGATCGTTTAACCTATTTAGACTCATAAAAGAACAGTTAATTTTGCTTTAAAAAATTTAAAATAATGATCTGAGCAAAAAAAAAAAGCAAATTTTCATTTATTTGCCTGCTAATAAAGAATAATTAGCTTGAAAAGTAAGTAAAATTCTATTTTCATATCGGATGCAGAGATCGCTTTTTTCAAAATGAAAGCATCAGAAATATAAAAAACGATTTTTAATATTTTATTAAAGTCAAAAATTTTAGAGTTGCATTTCATCAGGTTTATATGATGAATGTCATTAATAATCACCGACACATTCGCCAAAAATTCGGAGGAAAAAATACGGTAGGGAATCATAGCAAAACAAACAATACCAGAGTTCTAATATTAACAGACGCAAAAATACATTAATTTCTGAATATAACTAAAACACCACCCTTGTAAGCATTAAAAAATAAATAAATAAATAAATGAAATAAAAAAAAGATAATTTTCTGCCAAAATGAGGTCAAAACATCGCACCAAAGATGTCAGATGGAGATAATTTTAATTTTAAATAGCTGATAGCTCTACCCAGAAGCAATCCCATTTTTTCTCCAACCCTAGCTATCTGTTTGCAGTTCTAAGTTCATTCTGCTGATAATTGCTGTTATTATTATTTCCTTTATGTTTAAGTCCATAGCAGGGAGAAAAATCCTGACTCTGCACTTCCAGAGAAATCTATAACAGCAACATCGTAGCAAGCCACTTTGATTTGCATGTGATAAAACAAACACGCAGAACCATTAAAGCAAAACAACTACCTTTTTTAAGTTGTTAATTTCTTCATAAGAAACCAACAAAAAGTGCTACATTTTACCCTAAAGATTTCCTGTTTGCCCGAGCATCGCAGGGAGGCAGGAAGTGCCGACTTTTTTTTTCCCAGCAAAGTTGGCAGATAAGCGATTCCCTTCTTGAACTTCAGAAAAGGCCCAAAAGTTATGGGCCTTTACACAGAAATATGCTATGCATTATTTTGATTTCAGATTTGCGTTTTGAATGAATAATGTGTGAAATGTGCGTTTGTGGACCCTTAACTTAAACTTGCCTTCTGCAGTTGATACTCTGGTGCGGTGTTTTAACCAAATGCGAGCTCTACCCTAGCAAGTATTTTTTTAACAGTTCTTGATCAACCAGTTTTCCTTGTACTGAGCTTCTCTACGACTCAGACTTCCTTCGAAAAAATGTGCCATTTGAGTATAATTCAAATATATGAGCTTAGGTTTTTTTCGGTTTTTTATGCTTTTTAGTATTCTGAAAAAAAAAGGTGGCACGGTGAACCTTTCTTCTCCAGAAAACGGCACTCTGCAAAAAGGTTGGCCACCAATGATCTAAGGCAGGAAATTTGTGAAATTCCGAAGATTAGCAGAAAAATCACACGCGTGGAGCAACTGCTCGAAAGGTGAAAATACGACTACGGCTACAGAAGTGACGGCACATGCAAAAAGTGTGGGGACCACAAAAGAAGATAGCGGAATAAAATGGGGGCTTTCCTCTGGTATATAAAACAGAGAGCCTCACCAGTATGGAGATGACGACGGGCACCAGGCTGGCGAAGACGCCGGGTTTGGCCCCCAGCTTCTCGGTGGCATATCTCACGGCACGCCTCAATATCCGCCTCAGCACATACCTGTGGAAAAATAATCATTTTTTTAACACCCCATTAAAAAATTTGTAAATATTAAAAATACATACACATGGCCACTAACTTCAAGATGTCCCAAATAGGAGCATTTAAGGGAAAAGGAACACAAAATATTATAAGTATCTTTCAATTTCAATGCTTTTTACAACGAGACCGACTACCTTCTAAAACACTTGCGAATTTTTTATACTCACAGCCAATCCTAGAACTTACACAGGCATCAAAATTGTGTTCAAATGCGGAAAAAATAGTGATTAAATAAGTGAAATAAAATTAAAGTGAACAAGAATTTTATTTTGAAAGCAAATAAAAGACTATTTGCTTATAATTTACACTTCCGCTCAAAATGAGTAACTACGGTAATATTTCAGTAACAATTAAAACTTTTCCACAAAAAATTAAATAAGCAAATTTAGACTAATATTAGTTAAGATAGCTTCCGCATTTTGAAATGAAAAACTCACAGGATGCATTAAGATTGAAACTTCAATCACGGCGTGCAATTTTCAGCAAAGCGTTTGTTCCATGTTTCCAAAACACGGATCTTTCTTATGAGTTAAAACAAAGTAATTTCAATGCAAATGTGCGATATCTTTCTTTTTAGTTTAAAAGAAGAAAAAAAATCGGAAAATCGGAGTTTACTGGATTGAATGGATTTTCGGAGCATGCAAAAAAAAAAATCGAATGAACTCCTTAATATATGAAGGGTCAGGGGGAAAAACCACGCTCGTCCACTTTTTGTTGAATTTAAACTGATGCTACCACCTGTTAGAAAAATAAGTGTAATTTCGTTTAGTATATGCAATATTCGTGAAAAAACGCTGTAGTCCATGTATTATTGTCATTTTCGAACAAGTATACTGGGGAAGTTTATGAGTTCGTAAAGTTTAAATTTCGTTTTTCTCAAAATGAATCAAATGTGACTACCGTGGTTTTTTCCCTTGACCTTTCATATTATTTATTCCTTGTTTCAAAAGTGTTCATTTTTAAATGAGCGCGATAAGTAGAGAAAAATTTGAAAAAGAAAAGGTTTAGCGATTGGAAAAAGGGAAATCCGACTGCTTCATCCATAATATTAACCTGATAATGCATCATTCGATTTCCCTTTGTTGCCATGCATGTATGAAAAAAAAACTTGCAAATTTGGCTTTATTCCAGATGCCATTTCAAGATATTTTGCTCCACTGATTTGTTTGGAAAAAAAAAAAAAACGACATACAGTAGAGAACCAATTATCCGGGATGTTTGGGACCACAGCTATCCCGGATAACTGAATTTCCCGGTTTTCTGGATCGCTACGAAGCGATATTTGCCAATTGTTTATAAAACCCAAGTTACTATAACAAATAGTAATGCATCTTAAAATCTGAAGAGAAAACGATCCAGAAGTGCTTATTAGGGTGATGCTTAAAAATGAAAGTTAAAAAATTCAACGGTTCACCCTCCCATTTTGATCTCTCATATGTAAAATGGAGTTAACTCAAATTTTATTGGATTTCATTAAGTTTTAGGGGTCGCTACCTGGCTTTAAATTTCATAAAAAATGTTAAAATTCAATATAATTTTCATTAGTAATTTTTTTATTATAAAAACCTTATCTCACTAAACACTTTATTTTTATGCTAGGAAGACTCCAATCTAACCACACAAATCCTCCTTTCCGATCTAGGCCAATTCCACCCCCCCCTCTCCTACCAACTTGAGGAGCCTGTCACTGCTTGTCAGTGTAGTGGCTGTCTATGATCAGTGCAGGTGTGTGCAGTTAGTTGGTTTAGCCCAGTGGTTCTCAACCTTTTCACGGCTAGCGCCCCCTTTACGGGGTAAATTTTTTCCAACGCCCCCCTTTATATTAAAGGTGAATGGGTGTGCAAAACGAAGTTCTAAGTTTGAAATTACTTCCCTTCAGAATTTTACAAAACGGTTAAGCAAGTTATATTTTTCCTCACTAGTCATTATTAGAATTAAAATGATGAATGTAAAAAAAAAAAGAATCCAGGATTAAAATTATTTTATTTTAAATAGTAATTAAATGAAATAAAATGAAATAAAAAAGCAAAAACAAATTTTCGCTCATATAATGAAGGAAACAATCAGATGCAATAAAATAAGCAAGCAAAGTATTTTTTTCTCATTCAAATTATGAAAGGAACATTCAGAAATATATGTAAGTGAAATATTTGTTCTTGGTGGTTTAAAGACAGTTTTCTCACGGTTAGTTTAATATCTTTTGTAAGAAGAAGGCATAAGTCTCCTCTTGGGACAATTTGGAGTCGATTTCTCTGTTTTGTAACTCGGTCGGGAACAACACTTAATCCTGATTCGACGAGGTAGGAAGAGGAGAAGACAATTTAAA
>JAXGGA010017476.1:0-24268 GCA_038373865.1 Uloborus plumipes | reverse complement strand
TTGTTTCTTTTTGACTTTTTTTTACTTGGCGATATTTTTTTTACTTGGCGATATTTTTTGGACTTGGCGACATTTTTTGAACTTGGCGACATTTTTTAGATGCATTAAGCCAATTTTAATGCTTTTTTCGTTTCTTTTATTTTTAACGGGAAAGTAGGCTAAAAAACGAGAGGCAACAAAAGAAAAGGCACGAGGTTCTGCATCAGCGAAAAAAAAAAAAGACGTAGGTGACAAAAATGGCCTGTTCTGTCTGGAACAAAGTTTTCCAACTCCACAAGGGGCCCAATATCTAAAATAGCTTAGGGCGCCATTCGGTCTAAATCCAACCCTGAATACAAGATTTTATTTTGTCATGCTGTTTTTAATTCCCAACATCTATTTATTAGGTTGGACATTTTTTAGCAATTTATTACTTTTCAAACTTTAATCGTGGAAAAGGGTGGCATTTTGTATTTTTGTCCAGGGCGGCAAAACTGCTAGGGCCGCCCCTGCTCATATTTACAACAGATCCAACAGGGTGTGGGGAGGGGGGGACAGAACGGTGCAATGCCCCGCACTACAGCAGTGGCAGTGCGAGTGGGGAGAGTGGAGGTTAGGTTCAGGTTCGTAGTTTAACTGAACAATATTATTTTAGAGACCAACTTTACTGGAAGTCAGTTAGGAGAATGAATAAGAAAAGTACTACTAACCTCATACCGCTCACCAGGACCCACAAACAGCTCTATTATTTGAATCGCTTGGTGTTCTGAGCTCACCACCACATCAAACCAATATGGACAGACAGGGCAGAATCATACATAGTAGTTCCAGAGCACTTGAGTTTTTTTTAAAAAAATAACAAACTGGGCAATTATAATTTTTTTTTACTATGAAAATGAACAAAAGGAACTTTTAAAAAATCACCGAAGAAAATTTAATTTTTTTTTTAAATCCAGGGAGGTGCACCCATTTGCACAAATGCCGGTGCCCATGATTACCATAACAGTTACGTAAGTTAAGATAACCTTAAACAGTTTTCTTGGGACTATTTTTTTTTTTTTTAATCAGCCCACACTCCTGGCTTATGCCACTAACTGATACTTATGACACCCTTTCCAAAAATGATCTCCTTGAAAGCTAAAAGTTAGATCCGACCCTTGATTGTTGTTGTAGTCTTGTGCCAGCCCAGCTAACAATTAGGGGTGAACCGCTTTACTTCTCAAACTGTAATGCAATTTGGTGTTAAGACCCACTTTTACAGTACACACATGCTATCAGAACCAGGGTTGGCAAAAACGCGGGTTTTTATACAAAAACCCAACCCACCCGGGTTTTTGTATGTAAAAATTTTATTTCTTATACGTGTATTGATATATAATGTATGCATTTATTCATATTAAAATATATTTATTAAGTTAAAGTTCTGAATTGCATTTAATCAATGTCAATAGATTAATAATTAATATTATTAACAATATCAATTAATTGTATCATTTTTGTAATATTTAATGTGTATATTTAAGAAGTTTTGGACAATGGTTTCAGCTATAAACATTTACTATAAATACAGGAATATTTAGGGTATGAAAGTTTCAAAAACTTAAATTGACACCATTAAAAAATTAAAACCGTTTGCACTAGTTTATTAATAGAAATAATCATCTTTTCTCATTAAGTAGCCTGCTTCAATATCTAGTCATGTCATTTGCATGTTTTTTATAGGGCATATCTCAATAGGTATGTGTCTGAGATAAGGGAAGTTTCTCCCTCCCCCTCCTATTTTCAAAACCAAAACTGATTAATTTCAGATGGGGGAGGGGGGGACTCTTAATTGATTTTTTTTTTTTGAAATAATCTTAAGCAAAAACTAGGTTAACATTAGAACTTTCCAAGAGCAAAAAATTTATTAATAAATGCTTGTCATAATATTTTAGTAGTAATAAATTGCAGTGGAACGCATTTTCTTTGTTTTTTTCTAAATCAAAGAAAGGGTTTAGTGCTTCAAGTCAGTGGTTTGGTACCTCTATAATGTAGCACTTGAAAATCATCATATACTAAATGCAGTAGTTTAGAAGAAATGAAGAGCAAAACTTTATTTTTCTTGCTCCAGAATAAATGCAAAAATTGCAGTATTTTGTCATTATTTGACTTCTGTGTTGAATCAAAATTATCATAAAACATTAATTAAGCAATTTTTTCCATCTACAAGAGATTTATCAATGGTTTATTTTCAATTTATTTTAAAATATGAAATTTGCTATCAAAAAATAAATAAATAATAATAATAATAAGTATATTTCAACAAAAAGTAGTATCATAGCTAGGAAAATTTTCTGGACGATGACTTGAAAATTGAAGAAATAATAATTATTTTTTAATAAATAATTACTCTAAGAAAAATTATCTCAAATAAACCTTGATTTCTTACTTATTTTTTATGTATAATTTAGATAAGATATTATTACTGACTATATTAGTTGATAACTTAGAAATTAACAAAAACCCACTTTTGACAAAAACCCGGGTGGGTTTTTGTTGGTGGACTAGCCAAGAAAAACCCGGGCGGGTTTTTCTGGGATGGGTTCACCTTCGCCAACCCTGATCAGAACCCACAAATAGGGTACTCTATCATTCACAACACAACAGTACATTCACAGAATGAAAGGACAAGAAAAAGAAAGTACACCCATGCCCGAACCGCGATTCGAACCCAGAACCTCCCCATCCGCTAGACAGGGGGCCGGCTCCATCCTCTGGTACGAAGACATATTGAACACAGAAAAAACCCCACAACACTTTTTTTCCACAAAACTGAGATACAAAGTTAATTTCCCCAATTAAAAAATGTATTTTTGCAGAGTTTGTTTTAGTGTTGGCGTTTTAGACAGGACAGGTGGATTCCGAAACTGTGCAAAACTGTTTTAAAGTACCTCAAACTGGCCAAAAGCATGCTAAAGGTACATATACAGTCGACGCTCGATATAAAGACCATCTCCGTTCCAAAGAAATAGGTCTTTATAATGGGTGGTCGCTATAACAGGTAGAATTTTTGTGTTTCGGGAATCAAGTTGGGGCTTTTTCCACTGGTCTTTATAATGGCATGGTCTTTTTAACGTGTGGTCGTTATAACGAGCATCGACTGTATAAGGGGATTTAATATAATTAATGTATATTTACTTCAATATTTGTAATGCATATAAATATTAATTTGTTCTAATTAATAAATATTTGATATTTTTCTCTGAAAAAATATTAAAATTTGAAAAAAATAAACTAATTTTTTAAGTAAAAAAGTAAATTCGCCAATAGTTCGTTAAAATTTCCTTACGTACGAGTCAGTAGTGTTATGAAAAGAAATTTGCTTAACTACCAAAGTAACTAAGTTTGATTATACACTGCTCGACATTGAAAATGCAACACCAAGAAGGATTGGTCAGAAATTGATGAAATTTGGTAAGAAGACAGAGACAGCATGGAACAATAAGTGATATTTATTTCAAAATAAATAAGCAAAATTTAGAGCGAGGACGGCTTCGGCTCAGTAAGAAGTAGGACCACCGCTGACAGCGATGCACGAAGAAACACGTCTAGGCATGGAGTCAATAAGACGTCCAATCATGGACGTCCAATCACGTCCCACACATGTTCGATTGGTGACAAGTCAGGAGAGTATGGTGGCCAGGAAAGCATCTGTACACCTCGTAGAGCATGTTGGCTGATTCGAGCACTGTGAGGCCGGGCGTTATCCTGTTGAAAAATTGCATTTGGCAGACCCTGAAGGTAGGGGATTGCCACCGGCCGCAGTACATTATCTACATATCGTTGAGCCGCCATAGTGTCCCAAATACGAACTAGAGGTGATACGGAATTGTATGCAATAGCGCCCCAAACCATTATGCCACGTTGTCGAGCTGTGGGGCGTTCCACAGTTACTGCCAGATTCGATCTTTCTCCACGTCGACGCCACACACGTATGCGATGACTATCGCTGAACAAACAGAAGCGGGATTCATCTGAGAACACTACGGTTTGCCATTCTGCCATCCATGTCGCTCTGGTCCGGCACCATTCCAAACGTTGGAGTCTGTGCTGTGAGGTCAATGGCAGTCTTCTTAGCGGGCGCCGTGATTGCAGGCCAAGTGCAACCAGTCGACGGGAAATGGTTCTGGTCGACACAGGAACATCCAGGGTACCTTGCACGTGCTGCAGAATCGACGTACAAGTGACTTGCGGGTTCGCCACAGCTTGTTGGTGAAACCGTCGATCCAAGCGGTCTGACGTCACTCTGGTTGCACCTGCACCCCTCAATGTGGCTACATTTCCTCTTTCCAACCATCTCCGACACAGCCGATGCACAGTGCTTGCACCCATGTGGGTATCAGCTGCAATTTGACGTATGGACCAACCTCCAATTCTCAGTCCAATCACCATACCCCTTGTAAAGTCGTCTATATGCTGGAAGTGTCTTCGTTGAGGACGGCGTGGCATTTCCTCCTATCACGCGTATCCTTCGAGACAAAAACCAAATTTCTCCGATAATTAGTCTGGCAGAAAAACCAACATGAACATAGCCCACTTTTCAACTTCATTCCCTTATATCTTACTTCACGTGCGTCGGAGAGCTGCGCATTTCATATCATTTGCATAACTCAGTGACGTGCGTCTACGGTAAAATTTGCATGAATTTCTGACCACTCCTTCTTGGTGTTGCATTTTCAATGTCGAGCAGTGTATTTAGGAGCAAAAAAAGCTTTCTTTTTTTAAAGGTTCCTGTATGATATTGTTTTACATGATGTCTAAATTTAAAAAAAAAAAAACTTAAAACCTAGATTTAAAAAAATATTTTTTCTTTAGAATTTAGATGACCTATATTTCGAAACAAGAGATTCTTTTAACAAAGTTATGGTTATTTAGTGGCAAAGCATAACATGATTTTCATCGCTGTAGTCAAGAGAAGAAAAACTATGACAAAGCTTTTCTTGTTGACAAACTGTCATTTAGTGCTTTGAACCTTTTGGATCCGTGCTATTTGTATAAAAGTTTTCCTTTCGAGATGGGCTAGTACAACTGTTGAACCGCAGGTTCCTTTTCCTCTGATAATGGAAGGTGCAACAGCAAGACCTTAGGTTTTATAACTTTGCAGTTTGAATACAAAGCCGTAATCCCTCAGTAAGATTTTATGAAATCTTGGAAAAATCCCCTATTCTAAAGGGTAAAAGCGAAGATTTCAACCCGTCCTCAAAGGTAAAAAAACTTGCGGTACAGCATGTGTACCACCCATTTTTAAAATGTTAAGTCGATTACTATTCGCTTATCTCAAAGTTTTCATTGGGTTCCAAACTTTTGAGAAGTCTGCATCCATTTTCACTTATGTGATCATGTCACAATTAATCACAGTGATTGGCAGTGGCGTATTTAAGTATAGGCTATAGCCCAGGGCGGCACGATTGGGGGGGGGGGCACTTTTTCCATGCAAAGTGAAGACCTTTTTTTTTAGACAACAGAACGGATCGGCCGCAAGAATCACATCAATTATTGAATTAAATACTGTTCTTTATTTAATAACACTGGAATGCTGGTGGAATTTTTCATGCAAAAGTATTGAACCGGAGGGGAAAAAAAGGAAAAGATAAGACAGGAATAAAAAAGGTTTTTTTTTCGCAACTTCTGAAATTCAACACCTCAAGGGGGGAGGCGGCCAGTTTCATAAGCCCAGGGCGGCCTCACGTCCAAATACGCCTCTGGTGATCTGGTGATTGGAGTTGCATATATTTAAGCTTCACAAAATTTTTTTCTACGTCACAAAACTTATGCATATTTTTAAGGGTTTATGATATTTTTAAGGGTTCAAGAAGCAATTTTCAAAGAAGGGCTTCAAAGTTATTTTTTACTTTCTATTTAACGTTCATTGAGCTTTCATTTACAATTATAACTAAATTCTGCAATACGAAATTTTTACACTAAATATTTTTAATAAGTGCTTAAGATGAGGGGTCCCACTTACCCTGTGATTTTCCCTTTATGGGGTATGTGGGTCCCCTCATAGTAATGATAATTTTAAAATGAAAAGCAGCTCTGATGAAACAATTTCTACGATGAAATAATAGATAATTATGGAGACCTAGAAGAGGAATTCCCAGTTCAGCTACAAAAACTACAAAAGCTGTTAACTCTTTTTTAGAAAAATCATACAAACGGAAATATAGTAGAAAGAATGGAAATAACAGATTTTTATTGGTTTGAATCGGATTATGTTAGAATTATAAATGAGGAAGAAGTGATCAGGGTGTCAATGATTTAAATCAATTGATTTAAATCAATTGATTTTTTTTTTAAAAATCATTGATTTAAATCACTTTTTATTTTAATCCTTAAAAAATTCTCTTGTACAACCCCAATTTTATTACTTTTATCATTTTCTTTTAGAGCTTCGATTTCCATCTAATAAATGGAAAAGTAATCCTACTCATCCCCCTTCCACAGATGCTGGAAGGTTGCAGTTCAAATAATATGTATGCACAAATAGTGCTATTTGTTGTCTAATATGTGAAATAAAGAAAATACATGCAGGTGCAGGGCAGGTGTTGCAAAGAGTAAATTGAGGGGGGAGGGACATGATAGAATGTGTGTGATATACTTTCAGTGAAAAGAAAAAATAAAAACAACCAAACAAAAGGGCAATTCCACGGTAACTTTCGTTACATTTTGACCAACTCTTATGCAGTTAGCTCCTTAGTACAGACAAATATTGTTACAAAAACCTTGTACAAAAGCATTCAGTGAAAATGCCAGTCAAAAGCAAAATTAAAATGCAAAAATATTCGATGCACTTAAATTTCACAAAATTTAGCAGTCAAAAATAAGACAGTAACTTACGTTACACAAAAAGGGAACGGCATAATATGAAAATTGGTTCTAAGGCAAATTTCTGCTCTATTGCAGCTGTTTTCTTGTTTGAAGTATAATTTATCAGTTTCTTATAATATTTAGGAATTAATTTTCATAAATTTAAAATTTTATTTTAAAAATTGAATTTTATGAGAATTTTTAACTGGGTAACTTACGTTACAGTAACTTACGTTACAAAATTCCCTTACAAGCATATATTTATTACAAAAACTAATGAATGAAAATTACAGCTTAGTTTAGATCAAAATACTGAAAATTAACAATTATGAGTTAATTTCACAGAAATTTAATGCCAAACTCAATGATCAATCAAAAATATTACAAAACATAAGACTTTTAAATGCATACTGACCGCTGGTTTTAACAAGTTCAGGTAATTCTATTTTCGAATCATGTTTTCTCTTATAATAAATTTCCTCTGTCGTTTCTGGCCATTTCTGATTGGTTCCAACAGCAGCCATTACTTTTAATTTAAACTCGTTTTCTTCAATAATCGTCACAACTCAAGGATACAATGTATTTTCGTACTTCACCACACACCAGTCACCAGCTTTTATCTCTGTTTTTTCTTCTTGTTCCTTAAGATACAACTAAACGAAACCCTACATTTTGTTCATTTCTGGTTCTTAAATGGTCATTGTGAATGTGCGGATCTTCAGAAATTTTTTTGATACATTTTGCTTTTTCTAACATATTTCAAAACTATCAAGAGTGACTTTTATTTATGAATCTGTAATATCCACATGACTTTTCTCATACCCCTTCTACAGCGCATCTTTTCTGCAGAGTTCAGTGGCATTTTAATGCAAAACAAAATATATTTCAATTGAAAGAGATAAACTATTTTTATATTTGTTTTTTCCAAAACATATTTGATAACTTTAAATCATAACAGAAGTCATTTTTGAATAATTCATAGTACATTACCTGCTAGATATTCTGAATGAAGTGATATTGTTTAAAGAGAATTAATATCTTAATAGCCAAAAAGAAGCATGTAATTTATAATAAAGGTATATTATAAGCTTATTAAAAAAACAGACATTTTAAGAAATATGAGTAATCTAAATTAAGTAAATACAGTAGTACAATTAAAAGAATTATTGATTAAATTGCTTCTATTAACCACATAGGTTTTATTTACAATTTACTTTATTTCGAAACACAAGTATTGAAGTTCTACTAAGGTAACTTACGTTATCTGCATATGTGGGTAACTTACGTTACACGTTTTGATTGTAGCACAAAAAATTAAATAAACAATATTGAAAAGAAAAGTACTGTTATTTGCTTAGTACACATTTATAAGATAGAAAATATAACATAGTTAACATTGTATTGCCCTTTCTTTATTTGCTGTAAAAACTTTAACATGTTTTTGGTAACTTACGTTACATAGAACAGTGCCTTTTTGAAATTGACATAAATCACTTAATTAAATTGAAAACACTTGTTTCATTAATTCACAATATTAATTTAAAGTGTAATAAACAACAATCTTCCTTTGTCACATTTATATAATGGAAAAAATTGATACTTATCAATGTTGAAAGTTTGACCATTTGCTTCACTGAAAATAAAATACTCTAATACCAACTTCAAAGTATTGCCGAAACTAAAAAACTACATTCCTATCAAAAAATTGTTATAAATAGGAAACTTCTAACATTTTTAAACCAAAAAATATGCAGAACAGTCACATTACTCGAGTTTAATTTTTTCAACGCTTTTCCACACTTGCATGGAATTGCCCAAAAGATGAATTTTCTATGAATTGCATTAGCAACTGGGGGGGGGAGGGGGGCAGTCTTTATTAGTGACTGAAATGGAACATATTCCAGCTTTACAAAAAAAAAGCAAAATAAAGAGGGGGGCTGAATGAAGTGAGGATTGGGTTGAGCTTCCTGCCCCATTTGATTTTTATCCTAGCTAGTGGACAGGATTATTTTCAGATTGGCTCCTAACACTTTTTTCTGGGTTTCTTACTAGTGATACTTCACTTCAAATGTGTTTTTGTATTTTTAAAAACTTAAATGTAAGTTGTTCATAAACAAAAATTAATTAATAACTGAAATTTCTAATTTTTTGAAAAAAATAAAAAATATTTTAACATGATGTCTTCTTCAGCTTTCAATGAGGAGAGTGACGGATTATCTCTCCTGCTGGGTTAAAAAAATATTGCTAGGGCTTTCAAGGCAATCAGTCAAATCCCAATTTTTCACTATCTTTAGCTTATCACAATGCAACAAATTCATTCCCACCATAGACGGCTCATCCAGGGTGACAATGGGTGACTACCCCTTTATTTCCAAAAATAAAGGGGCTTTGCCCCCTCACTTTTCGCGGTTAAAAAGTATTGATCGAGTGAAAAATGATTTTTTACATAGTTGATAGATTAATTTCACCAAAATAAAGCGGAAAATTCCAAAAATAGGACTTGTTTCATGTTATTTCGTAAGACTGGATGAAAATCAACCTGCCTGGTTGATTTTTGAGGCCATATTCTGCATTTTTTAGAAGTCAATTAATCAGCAACGATAAATCCAATATTATTGCAGAAAAAAAAAACTTTCAAAGGTGCTGCATCCGAACTCCCCCTCCCCCCCCCCTCTCCACATTTTTTCGATCCTCTCTCCCGTATTTTTCTTGACCCCCCACTTTTTTGGTTCACCAGCCGCCTATGATTCCCACATAATTCTGATCTATAAGCAGGGTTGGGTTTTTGACGTCAAAAACCAGTTTTTGACATGACACGTCGAAAACCTGTCGAAAACCCGTCGAAAACGTCAAAAACCTGTCGAAAATCTGTCTAAAACACAAATACAGTGGTTATTGAGATTTTTTATAAACATATAAGGTTTCTCATTCCGAAAAATATTAAATAAAATTTATGCATCTTATCAATCAAGTTTAATAAACATTAAATTAATAAATTTAATGAAAATTATTTCTCATTCTTTTAAACTAACTTGTTTTGCCGTTAAAAAAGGTAAATATTAAAACTTAAATCCAGCTTTTAAAGTAGTTTTGTTTAAATGTTTTTATAACTATCAATTAGTTATCTTATCAATCAAGTTTAATAAAAATTAAATTAATAAATTTAATGAAAATTAATTCATATTCTTTTAAATTAACTTGTTATGGAGTGAAAAAAAAGTTAAATATTAGAACTTAAATCCAAATTTTAGAGTAGTTTTGTTTAAATGTTTTAATAACTATCAATTAGTTATCTTATCAATCAAGTTTAATAAAAATTTAATTAATAATTTTAATGAAAATTAATTCGCATTCTTTTAAATTAACTTGTTATGCTGTGAAAAAAGTTACAAATATTAAAACTTACATCCAGTTTTTAAAGAAGTTTTGTTTAAATGTTTAAAAACTATCAATTAGTTATCTCATCCGTCAAGTTTAATAAAAATTAAATTAATAAATTTAATGAAAATTAATTCTCATTCTTTTAAATTAACTTGTTATGCCATGAAAAAAGTTAAAAGTATTAAAAGTTAAATACAGTTTTTAAAGTAGTTTCGTTTAAATGTTTTAATAACTATTAATTAGCTATTTTATCAATCTAAAAATCTTTACATCAAAGTGATTTTTTTTTATTTTGAGTAAAAGCAAAACGAAATTAATGAGGACTCAGTGTACAAATCTGTTAAATACTTTTGATCAAACTATTTTATTTATTTATTTATTAGTTAAAATTTATTATTTCAAATTAAAATTTTAAAAAATCACCTGTCAAAATTTATTAAGTATCAAGGGTCATTGCGCATTTAAACGGTCAAAAAGTAGGAAAAGTAGGACATTTTCACAAAAAAGTAGGACACTTTTAGAAAAAGTAGGACAAGTATTTTAATGAAAAAATATGAACACTTCAAAAAAAAAAAAAAAACAAAATTATTCAAAAAACATCATCAAAATAGAATTGATCTTTACATACTTTTAGCTTGCCAGCACATGTCATACATGCAAAATAATTAGAAACAATATCAGACTGTCGATTCTAGAAGCTGCAAGTAATATTTCCAGCGGTTGGTACATAAAACTTTCTATTTTTTTTTAAAGCTATAGCCTTAGTTGTGTAAAATAAAATAGTTCTTTCCACTGACAAGTTTATTAATTTTAAATTCGGAATTTGCTTTTTGAAGTACTAATATACAGATTGAATGAAATAATTTTAAAATGCTAATGAAGAATAAAAATTATAAGGTATAATAACTTTCATGCAGAAAAGTAAAATACAATATGACATCTTATACATAACATTAAAATTTTCAGAGTACTGCATACATGTGTTTCAGACTTTTTCAATGCAAAAAAGGGAGCTTTTATCGACGTCTTTTCATCTATAAGCTCATTGCATTGAAAAATGCAACCTATATGAAGCAAAAACATGTGTATTCACAAATCTGCAAGGTGTTGTACAGTGAAACGTTATTTTGAATTTCAATAAAAAGTATGCTTAAGAAAAATCAATATTTTATCGTCAAATGATCAGTTTGCTTTCAGTTTCTTTGATTGACTTGCACACCAATAGTCCAACATAGTAGTCTTTCTCTTTTGAATTTCCTTCTGCTCATCCCTTATATTCTCCAAATTTGAGTCACTTTCTTCCAATTTCTTGCATGGAGCTTCTAGCATAGCTTGTGCAATCCTTAATCCCTTCTGATCCTTCATTTTCATTGCACTTTTAATTTTTTCATTAGTATCCCAAAGATTTATAAGCTTTAACTTCTTCCTTCACCTCTGCTTCTTGCTTATCTAACAATTTTTCCATTTTTATTGCTTCTTTCGTTTCTAGCGATTTCTTCTCAAACGATATCTTTTTTGCGTTTTCCTTTTCCTTTTCTTGTTTCATTTTTTCCTTGGCATCTTCTTCTTTTTTCTTCTGTTCAGCCTGAATTCTCTTTTATTTCTCTAGTCGTAACAAATATGATTTATGAGCCCCCCCATCCCATTCTTATGAAGTCTTTGGTAATTGATACTTTGTGACAATGATAGTTATATTGTTTAAGGCCATCTTTAGTAAACTGCATACCTTTTATGGATGCTTCAGACAGACGGACTCTGTTATTAGTAAGATACTTTGATGTCAGTGGCGGGTCCAGAGGGGGGGCTGTGGGGGCCATGGCCCCCTCCGAGAGCGGAGAGAAATTTTCAAAAATGAAAACTAGGTCTTGCATATTTAAAATTCTATTAACTGTACCACTATTTTTTACATAGAAGCAAATCTAGTTTTTTTTTTTTTTTTTTAATATTTTCAGCCTTTTCAAACAATTCTTCAGACAGTAACATCTCTAGCTGAAACAGGAAAAAGAACGATTTTCTAATTTGGTGGAATTTCTTTTCAAGCATTTGTTTTTTCCTTGTTTAATTTTTTTTTAATATAAGTAAATTTCATGTTTTGATGAAAGTTATATAATCTGGCTTTTCAAACTCTTAATTAAAAACGAATTTTATTTTATTTTATTTTTTGTTAAAGTATTTACCATAACTTGTTTAGTATTTTTTCAGTCATACATCAACTGATACTTATAAACAATGCTCACTAAATTTTAGACATGGATTAATGTTGGCTAATATTTACTGTGATTATCTTATAGTTTTATTTTGCTTCAAAATTGCAAACGAAAGTAAATTTACATGTTTGTATGTTAGGAAATCTAGATTTTAACCGCATATTTTTGTTTATAACTAATGTATGAAATTTCATAGTTCACTATTGAAGAAGTTTTTGCCAAAGCACTTTTTTTATAAACCAATCCCTCCCCCCTTCTTCCCCCTTTTTACATACTCAGAGGATGGCCCCCTCCGAGAGCTTGTTCTGGACCCGCCCCTGTTTGATGTTTGCGAGAATCCCCGTTCAACACCTGCATTTCCATGAGGTAAAACAAGAACAACTTTGACAAGTCTTTCTAATTTGGGATATTTAGGGTTATCAAAATCATCTTTTAAAGTAAAGATCTTCGCCCAATAATGATCAATTCTCTGTTCCAATTCTTCGTTTTCAGAGAAAAACTGGTCAACTTTCACTTCTTCACATTGAAGTATTTTCCATTCATCTACAATTGAGTCAATCTTGCAAGGGGGAGATAGTGTAACAGCATTTGCTAGATTTTTTATTGACTCGACTGTCCATGATTGAACCCTGTTTTTATGGCTTAAACATTTGCTCTCTCTCAATATAACGTTTTCTAAAGGAAACTTCTTCATTAAATATCTTGTAAGAACATGGTAAAACCTTCTTGTGTCATGGAGAAGTGTTTTGCTTGCGCTCAATTTTATTTTTTTGGCACTCTTTCTCTGACTTGTACACCGATTTCAATTAGTTCACTTTTTATGCAAGGGAACGCCATTAACTTAAGTTCATAAATAGATTTTTCTCTGATTACTTCTATCTTTACAAAACGGCCAAGCGCAGTCTTTAGAAGAAGACACCACTGTTCATTCAGAATATGAATTAGCGGCTCCTCAGATTGAAAAAGAGTAAGAAACTTGTCAAATATTTTACTTATTGATAAAATAAAGTCCATTTTGGAATGGGAAGATAGAGGACGTTTTAAACAGCTTACGATTCTTTGATATCTGCTATTTTCTATTATTTTATTGTCCCTTTTAGGAAGTTCTTCAAAAAAATATTTTTTAAGAACTGGCCACTGATTCTTTACTCGTTCAATGGCTGGAGTCAATGTCAGCCACCTGCATTGAACATGTTTTAAAAATTTCAACTGATCTTCACCAAATTCACCTTGTAGTTTCTGGTATTCCTGAGTTCTGACAGGCGAAAGTTTAAAAAAATGACGCAAATCAGCAACTAATTCGACGATATCATCTCCAAATTCCGAAAGAGCTTTTTCAAATCCACGATGAACAACATGTAAACTGCATGTACCCACATTCAAAAGAGCAGGGAGATTTTGATTTTTCTTTTCCTCGCTCACTAGGCGAAAAGCCGTTAGATTCACATTCGGTCCACCACTGCTGAGAGTAATTAGATTCTTCAAGGGGAGATTACAACTATCTATTGCCCGTTCAATATGTTTTCAGATATATCTGGACTCTTAGCTCTTCCTAAAAGATAAGAGTATAAATGATGCACACATGCAGCATTTTTAAAATTTTCCTATTTTCATGTGCTGCAAACTTCTTGAAATCACATCAATTTCAACTTTTGAAGGAAATTCAAGCTACATTCTAAAGGAAAATCAAGCTAAAAAATAGGAAAAGTAGGAATTTTTTGCTAAAAAGTAGGAAAGTAGGAACTTTAGCTAAAAAGTAGGACAATTCCTACTTTAGTAGGAAAAAGTAGGAAAAGTAGGACGAAAATGAACCCTGAAGTATACCCAAGACACACAGCACTTAATTAATGTACCCACTTCATTTTTAACATAAAAAAATCTGTTACAGTAATTCCTCGAAGCAATAAAGCCATATTCAAAAGCCATATGTTTGATTTTTTAAAATGCTAGTTACCATTATTTACTCCCGAGCCCTTCAATTATGATAAGGATTGCTTATTACACTTTATTTTAATAATCTAAAACTCTAAAAGTTTACTTCAGCATCTGAAATCAGAAATTGTCAAATTCATTTGAAAATGTATTTTGATTATCAATATCAAATTTAAACATGTTTTGGACAGAAATTTAGGTTTTTGACACTTATGTCAAAAACCATGTCAAAAAGTGGTTTTTGACATGACGGTAAAAACCACGGTTAAAACCGGATAAAACCTCCGACTGTCAAAAACTTGCCAACCCTGTCTATAAGTAATAATTTTTTTTTAATAATGTGTGGTGGGTTTCTTTGTCCATTATTTTCATATCTCCTCAGTTTCAAGTCGCAAAAAGCTCAATTCAGAACTTTACTATGAAAATATGTCATAAGAGTAAGATATTATATTAACTAAGGGTTTGTTTATTCCTCATTTATTTATTTGATACTAGCTTATTACCCGGCGTTGCCCGGTATTGCATTATGTTTAACTTATTTCATACTAAAATGAAATAGTGAGCCTTATATTGATAATTCATTGTTAATCGTAATCTTTGTTGGAAAATACTCATATTTAAATGTGTTAAAAGTTTATCAATTTGTATGCTTAAAGGCTTATCTATATTATTCTAAAAACTGAAAATTGAAAGAAATGGCCTTTTTTAGACAAAATATTTGAATTTTGAGCTTTTTGGATTTTTTAAAAATTTCAAAACTCCGCCTATGAATTCTAGTGCATCAAAGAACCTCTATAACAAGTTTGATAAAAATCCGACGAAAACTGGATTTGTATAAGGATCAAACATACAAAAATACATCCATTTTTATATACAGTAGAGTCTCGAAAATTCGAGGTAATTGGGGCTCATGCTACCTTGGATTACTGAAAACTCGGATTATCTGGAAAAAATTCTTAGCAGTAGAAACATAACACTTTTCGATCATCATTAGTAAGATAAACTTAATTTCAAGTCGTTTTACATATCAAGTTATTATTTCCAAAGCATATCGTAATATATCTCTAGTAGTTAAAGAATATTTGGTGAGACTTGATGAATGTCTTTGACACCAACCTCTCAATACTTTTTTTACTACTTTATTGTAAGTACAAAAGACAATTTTCCAATAGCAAAAGGTTCTTATTTTCAGATTTTAATGCAAATTATCTTTTTAGCTATTGGAGATAGACCTTAAAATGTCAATAAAAGAGCCTCGGATTAAGCGGAATCTCGGACTTTCGAGACTCTACTGTATGTAGATTTGTTTGAAAAATCTTATGACTAAAAATTATATTTCGGATTGGGTAGGTATCAATAATATTTTTTAACAGTCTAAAAAAAAAAAGAAAAAAAAAAAAAGAACATGATTTGGAAAGAGCGAAACTTGCAAACTTTATATTTTAAGTATTTTTACTTATTTTTATTTTTCAATGTGATAATTATTATACATTCCACATTGATTAGGCTAATATGTAAGCCAGCAAAAAAAAGCAAAAAAATATACATGTTTTAACATGTGTATTATACAATAAATTCCCATTTTTAAGCGGAAGGTAGGGTGAAAGAGTGCTTTCAATCTAACACGGAGCGCGGAGGAAGGACTCAATGTGTGACGTCACTAAAGCCAGTGTCCTGCCCGGGGAGAGAAAAAGATATTATGATTCGCGACGGCCCCGTTTTTATCATAGCTGATTTCCTCAATTTAAGAGATGAAACATTTTAAACATCAAATTTAAATTAAAAAAGACAAACCCCTGTTAAAATCTCACCCCTCCCTCCGTCAGTTGCAAGGTTAAGCACACTCAAAAGTAGTCTCATATTTAACCAATATTTAAATAAAAAAAGTTTGTACTTCTACTAGAGACATACTGAGTAGTACTTTTGTGCGTGTATAATACCGAGTACTTGGTATGGACACTTTTTGAACCAGAATTTAAAATAAATATTTGTTATTAAAATATTTTTCATTTTTCTTCTGAAGTATTTCTTTTCCGAAAGTAATCACAACCTTTTTCTTACTATTGTAAAAATGACTAATTTTCTTCTATGTTGTACTACACTATGCCGAAAATTTGAATCTGCAAAATCATGGTTTAAAAAAGTCATAATCAATTTATTTAAAATGATCTTCAATTGTTTTCCATTATTAGTCTATGAATATTCATCTTACGGATTACTTGGACTGTTCCTGGCCAAAAGTAAGTTGTAAAACAATAATATACGATTCGGAAACGGCAGTTACACGCAAATGCAAACTCATATCTTTGGCATAGACATGAGACTAGTCATAAATAACTTTCATTCTGTATAGATTTAGAAAGTTTTAACTGGTGCATAGAATACTGTTTATTTATGAATAATGAAATTGTAAATTCCTTAAAATTTCCTTTACCTTGAACAAAATTGAATTTTTATAACTATAGTATTGGCTCAGTAGCGAGTATTTACCAAATACTCGGAACGACATTAGCTTTTACTGTGCAAAATAAACCAGAGTACTTATCTGTTTAATTCACGCACAAAATTGTTTAACATCTGACAATTTTTCGTGCCTGTTATACATAAGCATTTAAAGACAATGTAAAATGCGGGTCCCATTTTTTTTATTGGGGTAAGCATCTGAATTGGTTAAACTTTTAAGAATATTAATACAATACTTTGAAATACCAAGTCCAACAAAATAGCAAACATTAATTATCACCAGCGCATTTATAATAACTTTATTCTAAAGCTAGTAACACTAACAAGCTAAACTTTATTAACTAAATATTCTCACTCATAAGCATCACTAATTTGAAAAAAAGATATTAAAAATTAGCCACCAGTTCCCAATTCCTGTGGACTCGTTCAGTTGCTAAAAATTTTACTACACTACAGAACCTTTTATCCGGGAACCAAAATAACGGGAAACCAGAAAACCGGCAACATTTTATCGATTTTTCCGCCACTTTTTAAAATACTCATTTTCGACAATTTCTAAAAAATTAAGAGCTTTTTTTTTTGTTTTTCTTTTGAAATACCTAAATGAATATGAACGGTTTCTTCATAAATACCATATAATAAGTAGCACATAGCTCAGAAATTTTTAATATTGTAATACAGTCGACGCTCGATATAACGACCGTCTCCGTCCAACAGAAAACTGTCTTTATAACGAGTGGTCACTATAAGAAGTAGAACATAGAGTATATTGGGATACAGTTGGGGGTTTTCTCACCGGTCGTTATATTAGGATGGTCTTCATAACGAGCCTCGACTGTATCTATAAGCACTTCTGGATCGGCAAATATCGCTTCGTAGCGATCCAGAAAACCGGAAAATTCAGTTATCCGGGATAGCTGTAGTCCCAAACACCCCGGATAATTGGTTCTCTACTATACTGACATTAACACAAAAGTTGCACTTCATTTCTTAAAATTTACTTTTGCATGAAACTATTTTGTGGCAATACAACATAGAATTGTTTGCAGCAACAAATACATTTTGTAAGAGACAGACTCATAAAAGCAGTAGTATCACCAAATAAATTTTCTTTGAAAATCACTTTCACACCCATCCCTCAACAGAGCAATAAAAGATGTTTCACTAGCACCTTATGCCCACTTATAAAATTTCTTTGATAAACTTAAGCAAATAACTTCTAATCCAATTATTTTTTTCACAAGTTTTTGTTTTCTCCAACATTTAAACAGTTCAATGGAAATCATGGCAGTTATAACGCTCCGATAATCATAAGAATTATGAATCTGCTTTCGATCTAAGTTAAATTTTCTTAGAATAGACTCAAATGAATAAACTAATAAAGATTTTGATTACATTTATTAAACTTATAAATTACAAAAAGTTGATATCAAAAGAACGTAAAGGAATGTTTCACATCAATGAGTTTAAATACAATGAAAAAGCATCATAAAATGAAAGGAACACAACGGTACGTATCAGAATAAAGCATCAGTCCTTAACTCACTCCTTCTCCTGGCTTTGCTCCTTTGTTGGTGTTTTGCTGGCGGCGTCAGACTGCTTTTCCTTGCTTTCAATAGTAATGGGAATATTCCTCGTGGTGGAAGAATCCTCAAGAGCTTTCAAAGGAGCCTCGATGGTCAACTGTCCATTAGCACTAAGATGAGATGTCACGGTAGCCGGATCTACGTTGTCCGGTAAATCGAACGAGCGGTACATCTCGCTGAACTCGTAGACATCTTTGCCCTTGGCTTCGTGCTTGGCAGAGATGGCGATCTTGTCGTTCACAATTTTCACAGTAATTTCCTCCGGTTGGTAGTTGGCAGTGTCCAAACTAATCTTGAATTTATTGTCCTTCGAAGACACCAACACTTTCGACTTCGGCTCGTATGGGGAGAGGGACGTTTCGGAACGCAGCTTGCGTTTTCTCCCATTCCCACTCCTCTCGTAGTCGTCTTCTATTTCCAGCAGAGCATTCGGCAAGCGTCGGAACACATGGCCTACCTTTTGGTCAAGCGTATCTTCCAAACTGTCCAAGATATTAAAAAGCAGAGGTCTTCCACGAACGCGGCGTCGGTGACCATTGTCCCAACTTAGCAGAGGGAAGTCGTCGAACAAGCTAGACAAGGCCATTATAACTACTCACTCCAACACAACACACTAAGCACGGAATGATTTCGCTAAAAAGATTAGATTTCGAAAGTAAGAAACAGAACAAGAAGACCCTCACTCTAAAACACACTGTGAGAGGTTTCTGAACGGCATAGGCTTGCTTTTATATCAGCCGCCAGGTGTCAGGTCGAACAATCGAGAACTGCGAAGAAGTTTCGCCGACTAGAATTTTCTATTTGATGTAGAATGTTCTATTAACGCTTCGCGCCGTTAATAGATGGCAGCACATCCTACAAATCGTTTGCTCGTCCCGTTTTGTTTTTTTGTTTGTGGGAATATATGAGAACTGAAAGCTGTCCTTATTATTATGGTTATTTTAAACGTAATGGGGCAAGGCGAATTGATTTGTTTGAAAACTTTTTGTGTTAGAAATTGGATCGAACATAGTGATTTGTTCGATTGAATGTTGCTTAAGTTCGCTCCAAAAATGTGGTCTAACTAAAATGTTTAATTTAAAAATAAAAACAGATTTATCCTTAAGATAATTCATTAGTCACAAAATATTAAATAGGGAGGTAGAGAAAAGATTATATTTTCTAGTCACTGAGGAACAGAATAGTTGCGATTTTTGCAGACTTAATGAAGTATATTTTTTTTTTTTTTTTTTTCTTTTTTTAATTCGAAGGACTATTTCCCTAAGTTTAAACAGTATCAAATAAAATACCATGTGATTTTTTAGTTTTATTTATTTATTTATTTACTTCCATCTATATCTAATATAAAGGTGAAAGTATTGGATTCGTGAAAATTTTCGAATTTCGACGGATTTGCACGCTTTGAGGTGGGTTGAGTCTATTTCGACTATTTTTGGGAAATGTCTCTCTGTATGTGACCAGTTTTTGTATTACTGCATGAAATAGAACTTTTTTTGCATATATGTGCCCACATGTTAACTGGTGCACCTGACTTTGGTTAGCGAATTCTTCCAACGAGAGTGGAGCAATCGAACGTTTTCTGTACTTTCGATGATTGCTATATCTTAAGAAATAACTAGCAGAATAAAACAAAATTGGTCCACAGATAAGCAAGGGTTCCCCGAACTAAAATTTCTGGGAAGGGGAAAATTATGAATTTGCCTAATGAAGTTCCAATTTTACCGAATGATAAAATACAAGCATGCACACATGTCGTCCATGCATAACAATTAGCGAGAAAAAACAATTTAAAAAGCTAAAGAGAAAAGAAAAATCGCAATGTTGCAATATTGCCTTCAAATTGCCGAATTGTCAGCAAAATGTGCCGAGTACGGAAATTATTAGGATTGGGAGGTCATGATGACCTCCCGTGAGCCCGTGACCTCCTATTGGGGCGCTCCTGCAGGTAAGCCCTATGGGTGCAGGTGCTGATTCAATCAGGGTGTCAATATCTCAAAGGCCGTGTTGAGCAATCGAACGTTTTTCTCATTACTTGTGACTGCTATATTTCGAGAAGTAATGAACGGAATCAAGCAAAAACTGATCCGAAGGTAGACCTTAGGAAGTACAAAAGGTGTTAGATTTTGGTGATAGTGACTTTAAAGGGGATGGTTCAATCGAACATTCTTTTTTTACCATTGCAACTGTATATTTCAAGAAATAAGTGCTGCGATTTAAATGAAATTTGAAATAACAGTGTACCTACATGGAAACAATCTCCGATTCAATTTTAGTGCCAATTACTCAAGGGGGGGGGGCGTCCAATTTTTGAGATTTTTCTGTTTAATTAAAGCAACAATGTGAAAGAAAAATCCCATTAAAATGTTGCTTTCGCGCGATTTTATTGTTGCACAAAACCCTCTAAAAATTTTCTATGATTTTCAAATTTTTATCTGCTGCCATCCCCTATTTGTTGATAAATAATCATTTTGTAATTAATTTAAGCAAGGCTTGCTTTACCTTAACCCTATTTAAATAGATATTTCCTCTCATTTCATTTCACATTTCACACCTCCAGGGTCCCCCGTACCTACCACAGCTTCGTGGTTTAACCGGGGTAGGGCCCTGAAGAGCGCTCTGTTCATAATTTTGAACCAGAACCTAGGGTCGAGCAACCCCTAGGCCCAGCACCCCCAGAGGTATCGTTTCACTTGGAGGACTTTGTGACCACGACATTTTTAACGTCTTCCCAGGCACCATTAATCAAGGCGGTGGATCTTTGATCGGCTGGGATCGAACCTGGGTCCCTCCGGACACGAGTCCGGGGACTTACCGATCGGGCCACCACGGCCCTAGATCTTACCCCAGAATTTGATTATGTATGCAAAGGAAACACATTCTTTGCGCAAACATTGGCCCTTTAAAAATTGACACTAATGAATTGGGACGTTAACGGGATCGTCTATTTAAAATCATAAACATCTTCCCGCTTTCGGGAATTATAGAATTTTGCAGTAGCGACTGCATTAACGGTATAACGTTATTAGATCCATCGAAGTATGATTAGATTTAATAATTCATAATTAGAGCCGCTATATAGCCGACGCATCAAGCTTGAGTTCGACCACTTTGGATCTACTCGTTAAATTTTACTTTCAATTTTTTACTGCTGTGGAGCTAGGGTTACCAGAAAAATGTTTTGGACATTGCTCAGCTTTGCCAATTGCACGTTAGGCTAACAATTGTTCACGGTTGAAAAAACAAATCAACCGGTTGAAAAGACATAACACGCGCTGGATCCAAAGTGGTGAAACTTAATCTTGATGTGTCGACCTGTCTATATATAAGGACCTCAATTCATAAGATAAGCACAGAAGAATGTTTCGTGATGGCCACAACATATCAGTTTTTTCTTTTCTTTTGATAGTAAACATATTGCGATTTATCTTAATACCTTCATGTTTAGATTAATTCTAAAACAGCCAATACAATTTTTATTGAAATTTGAGAAAAGAAGAAAATAAATGCTGCATAGTTAAAGCTATATGAACAGAGCTGAATAGCACCTATTCTCTCAAATTTTTAAATAAAATTTTATTGGTTACTTTACAATTAACTGAAGTATGAAGATACTAAGAAAACGTTCATGTTTGAGTGTTTAATCGAAAATCATTTTCTTATTTTACAATGACAACATTTTGCTATGTGTTTTCTTTCTGCATCTCAGACTTCATGTAGTCCCTTTTTCAAATTGGCAGTCTGCCAACGTTACTCACCAAACGAGCCCTGCTATGAACCACGCTTTCGCCATGCGGGGCAAGATCGTGGACAGAGAGCTGCTCAGCCAGACCACCTGCCTTTGCTGGTGCGAGAGGGGGGGACTACAGGCCCCCTCTCGCTATGAGCCTGTAACAGACATTTAAAAAGGTCTTAATCTTAGTCGGACCGTAACTTGTTACTGTAACATTTATTACTGTTATCAACATAATGCTCATTAAGAAAATTTTCTTCCACATAATATACGTAAAAGCACTTGGATTAAATAAATGCTTAGCTGAAATGTTAAAGCAGTAAAATAAATAGCAAAAATTGAAAAAAAAAAAAGAAATCATCTCCCCTCAATTCTAAAAAATTCCACCTAATATTTGGGTTTGGGGAGGGGAGTGGCAGTTCCACCTCACTCTTTTCCCAGGTGTGAACCGTACTTCATTTATTTATTTATTTATTTCATGTAATTGTTTATTTATTCACTTTTATTTTATATTCTTGGATTTTTTAGATTGTGTTAACTGAATTGTGCATATCATTACTTAAATTTATTCTGTACTCTTTTCTCAAAGGGATTTTTTATTGGTGCTTTTGATATAAATAAAAAAACAATAGTTTAAGATTTAAAAACATTTATGACTTCTTAGTAACTTAATTATGGTAATATAAACAATCAATCAATTTATAATGTGCATTACTTGTTTGTTCTTTTCATTCAATTTACTAATACTCATTTATTTATCCTATTATTTCTTCGCTTATTTTGAATCAGTTTAAGTCTAATATAATTTAGGTTGCCTCCAGATCTTAAAACAGAATGAAAAAATATGAAGATAACATCACTATATTGGAGCACTATTCGTATTTAAGAGGTTTCAGTTTAATTTTCCAAAGGATGTTGCTAACTTTGCTATATTTTGTTGTGATTAAAGTTTAAATCAAAATCAAGCAACTTTTCACGTTTGTGTGTGTGTTTTTCTTTTCTTTATGAGCAATGACAATGCCATATGTTTTCTTTTCTGCCCTCAGTTGCCGGGTGGCTTCTTTTTCAGAGGCATAAGAGAAAGTCTCCCAACGTAACGCGTTCACCAACCCTTGCTCCACCATGCAGGATATGGTGGCGCAGTACTGGCGGTATGGTGCTAGTCATAAAAGAGCCGCTCAAGTGACTCTGGGGCTTAGGGTAGTTGTGACCTATTGAATATCCCTTTTTTAACTACTAAATATTGCTAAGAGGCTTACAAAACACAAAAATTCACCATTGCCGAATTTTAAAACACAACGGTTGATTCTTAATGATTTTTTTAAAAACCCACGGGCAAAAAAAGCGCGCCTTGAAACCGAAACCCGTGACGTCGGATGGCAGTAACTCTCAGCCTTTCATCCATAAAAATTTGATTTTTGCTATATTATCGTTTCATTGCAGGATTTTCTCCTTCCGTAATCAATACCTTAAAGTCTACTAATTCACTATTTAAAACTGTATTTATCAAAGAACAATCTAATACCCTGCTAGGGGTGATTGTTTTGATATTTTTTGGCGAAATTCGTATTCAAATTTTTAGAACGCATCATTTGGCAAGGAAAAAAATAATTACGGCAGTGTAGAGCGAACAACAGTGCGGAAGCCGGAGAAACCGGTTTCTCGCGCTCCTCCCATCTAAAGCTTCTCGCTCTTTCTTCGCCTAGTAGAAAGTTCAAAAGCGCCAACTAGAGCCGCTATATAGACAGGTCGACGCATTAAGATTAAGTTTCACCACTTTGGATCCAACTTATAAACTTTTACTTTCAATTTTTCATTGTTGCGGAGCTAGGGTTACTAAAAGAAGTTTTGGCGCATTGCTGAGCTTTGCCAAATTCACGTGCCGCTAATAATTGCTTACAGTGAAAAATTACCAAAACGCGATACCTTGCCAAAAAGACAACCTATCAAGCACTCAAACACGCTCTGGATCCAAAGTGGTCAAACTTAATCTTGATGCGCCGGCTCGTCTATATAGGGGCCTTAGCGCCAACGAGTGCCCAGTGACGTCATCCCCGCTTGAAATTTAAAAATTATTTAAAAAAAATCTACTTGTCGCAGCGCAAAAATTTTTTCGCCGTTGATGTTCATGTATGTTGCTCTAT
>JAXGGA010017475.1:0-24271 GCA_038373865.1 Uloborus plumipes | reverse complement strand
ACATACACTGTAAAAAATGAATGTTGTTTTTGCAGTATAATACAGCTAATTTTACAGCAATAAACTGCAAAATTGATAAGTAAACAGTTTATTACCGTGCGTTTTAGTTTTAAACTGGAACTCTGCTGCCAGTATTATACTGTTGTTTTTATAGTACACTGCAGTTAAATTTTACGGCAATAAACTGTAAAATTTCTTACTTTGCTGTAAGAAACCAAAATCGCTAGTTTTACAGTTTATTACTACGCATTTTACAGTTTTTAATTGGAACCTCGGAAATTTTAAGTGGAAGTATTATACTTCCCTTCACACACTCCAGGGTCCCCGTACCTACCACAACTCGTGGTTTAACCGGGATAGGGCCTGGAAGAGCGCTCTGTTCTTTATTGAACTAGACCAAAGGCCGAGCAAACCCTTGGCTCAGCACCCGCAGAGGTATCGTTTCCCTTGGAGGACTTTGTGACTACGACATTTTTAACGACCCCCAGCTACCATTAATGAAGACGGTGAATCTTTGATCGGCTGGAATCGAACCAGGGACCCTCCGGTCACTGCCAGTATTGTATGAAATTCTGTAGGAATTACATTCTTAATTAAAATCAGCACCAAATGTACAAGAAAATTTGCGCATTAAAAATTACATCAATTCTTCTCTTTTAAGTTACGTTTCTGTCATAAACTACACATTAAAAATGGATGTTTGTATATTTGTATATAAATATGTTCGTATGTTTTAAGGCTCGACCGATGCATCGGCCAGGCCGATGCATCGGCGCCGATGGTTGAAATTTTTTCCATCGGCCATCGGCATCGGCCGCCGATGCTAAATTGGGAAAAACATCGGCCCATCGGCCTCGAAAACATCTTAATGCCGATGGCTGGCCGATGTTTAGACAAAAAAAAAGTTTTCTTAAGAAGAAATTCTATCTTCTCTATTTTTTACTTCACAATTAAAAGTACGTTCACCATGTGGCTTAAAATCGAGCGGCAACGGGACCAACACAGTTCTGGGTTTTGGAATTTTCCGAATCGGTCAGATACCGAAATTTTCACAACACAGCAGGTACTTTCCGAGCGATCTCTTTGATGAGAGTTTTTAGAATAACATTAAAGCCTCTGAATGAAGGAATTATTTTTTGCCCGTTTTTTTTCTTTTTTCTTTCTTTTTTGTGTGTGTATGTGAATGAAAGTCTTTTTTTTTTCTTTTTAATTTGAAAAAGATGTCAGTCAGATTTAGTTGGCAAACACATTTATTTTAAGAGAAGAAGGGAACTATGCGGTAAAATTTTGAGGAGGGGCTCACCTCTGGTTTCTCTGTTAAGTGATAAAATCATTGTTTTCATTTTGCTTTTCTCAAATCGAATATTGTGTTACTCAATTCTAAATTATCAAGTCTTGAATTGAATATTGAAGCTGTTACGATGTTTCCTTTAAGTCATATTCTTTTAAGCAGGAGTGCCCATCCCGGAGGGTCATGGCCTATACTTACCCGTCTATTTTTTAACAATTGTGGTGAGGGGTGGGGGACTTATTTGCGTTTTAGTTTTTTTTTTGGTCTCCGTGATATTTGGATTTGTGCTCCGGCTTTGCTCTTGCGGGCGGGGGCAACCTTGTGTTCAAAGCGAAAAAAAAACTTTTCCCATTGATTTATCCTGATATTTCTTGACCATGAAGCGTGAAACTAACAAGTATTTATGTGTATGCATAAAGTTGCCCACAACCCCCTTCCCCCAAAGGCGATGGCACACCCTCTTCAAATGCTACGGAACATCCCCCCCCCAAAAAAAACAGATAAAAAAACCTGCCTAAAAATTTGTACCCCTAAAAACTTCAATGGTGCACTCTACGTTTTATCAAGTGACCATTATCAAGTGTTTTCGCCAAATTGCCGATCTCATTATCATTGTATTGGCAACTAGGGATGCACCGATTAATCGGCAGTACCGATTAATCGGCCATAATCGGCCATATTGCCGATTATTAATAATCGGTAAAATCGGACCGATTAATCGGCCAAAAAATATTTTTTAAATACTATACTCCAAAGTATACCTTCACTCAGAAACTAAGATAAATAACTTTATTAATAGTAATAATAATCCTCACAGTTGATATAAAGTTTTTAATAAATTAATTCTCCTACTTTTGAATACATATACATAGACAATGATGCAACATTTTTCACGTGGTGATAGTTTTCTCCTTAGCACAGTGCTTTCAGATAACCTCTAATTTGCACAAAGAATAAAAGTCTTGGATTAAATTGCTACTAATTATTAAAAAAAAAAAATTAAAAGTACTCCTAAATTGGAGTGCTCACCGCAGACTGCCACTCCCCTTTTTTAAATTTTTATGTCCAATTAACATAACTAACAATGTGTTAATGTAATGTTATTGATAATAATATGAAAATTAGTTCTAAGAAGTTTGATAAAATATCGAAATTATTTTGTGAAAATTAGGAAAATGGGAAAAAAAATTCTCTCGTAAATAAATTATATACTATTTCTAAACTCGGAATTGTATAAGAGAGAAAAAACAGTAATGTTAAAATTGGTAGTATTAAAAACAATCATCTTTATCATTAATCGGCTCAGCCGATTAATCGGCCGATTATCAACGACCGATTAATCGGTAATCGGTAATCGGCCAATTTGCTTATCGGTGCATGCCTATTGGCAACTAATAAAGTTTTATCAATAAGGCTTCTTGCATTTTACCATTTATGAAAATGTATTAAAGCTCTACTAATATTTTAAATCTACTTTTAATACATTATTTTACTAGTAATGTATTAAATGAGTCATTCCACGTCAACTGGACCAATTTTTTAAATCGTTCCCACTCGACCATCTCCGATTTGGATTAGATTTTACATAGTGGTAGACATACCTGTGAAACTAACCTGTGCAAATTTTTAACTTCCAAGATCCAAATCTGGAGGAGCTAGGATCCCGCAAAAAATGTGGTCCAAAATGGCGGATCAGCTTCTTGAAACGAGTTGCAATGTTTAGGTTAAGGTTGCAGAAAATTTTATCATACTGGGGGCCTAATATTTTTCGAGGTTAAAGTACTTTTAGTTGTCAATACTCTCCAGTGTTTTTTGTGAGATTGCGCTTATTAGATTTTGTGTAGCACTCATCTAAACTTGCGAAAAAACTCGATGGGTAATTTTTTTTCCTTTATTTCAGGTTGTCATAAATTTTTAACAAAAACAATTTAAAACTTCTTACTTTGTAGTTCTATAGTTAGAGTACTTGTTTTTAACGGGTTGCAGCTGCAAAGCTTAAATATTGATTTTATAAAATATATTGTCGTCCGAAGTGTCTTTGGTGTCATTAGAAAGAACAGATTTTTTCCTATCGAAATGAGTTTTTTTTTCGATGGTGTTCTTTCGAATAAGGAATTGAAAAAATTAGCTTGAAATAATGTCTGTTATGGAGAATTGGCATAATTATGCTAAGACTGAAGAAAATTTTATCACACTGGGGGCCTAATATTTTTGGAGTTTAAAATACTTTTGGTTGTCAATACTCTCCAGTATTTTTTGTGAGATTGAGCTTAATTAATTTTGTGTAGCACGCATGTTAACTTGCGAAAATACGCGGTGGGCAATCTTTTACCTGGATTCATAAATTTTTAACCAAACAAATTCAAAGGTTCATATTTCGTAGTTCTATTGTCCAAATACTTAGTTTTAATGTTTTACAGCTGCAGAGCTT
The DNA here is from genome assembly GCA_038373865.1 of Uloborus plumipes. NCBI lineage: Eukaryota > Metazoa > Arthropoda > Arachnida > Araneae > Uloboridae > Uloborus > Uloborus plumipes. The sequence continues at coordinate 20,549 of JAXGGA010017475.1, read as the reverse complement.
AAATATTGATTTTGTAAAAGATATTGTCGTCCAAAGTGTCTATCAAAATCATTTTAGTGAAAAATCGCCTGCTTTCAACTCACTGTATCTCAAGTTTGTCACCTTCCACCGTTTTTTCGTTGGCACCATTAGAATTTACAAATTGAAGCCCCAAAATGTGCAAATGTCGACTATCTTTAATGACGTTAAGTAAATGATGCAGTTCGAACCCTCGAAATTGGAGCTCTAAATACGCAATTGTAGGTCATTTTTGGTGATATGTAAGGGGATCACGGACTCGCCTCCATAGATTTTTTCTGAAATTGAAGGCCTAAAAACGCTATTGTTGGTCATCTCTGATTACTTCAGAGAAAGGGACAAGATTTGTAATTTTCTTCAACAAAATAAAATCAAAATTGAAGTCTTGAACACGAAATTGTCTACTATCTTTGAAGAAGTTGGGTAGAGAAATATGGTTCGTGTCACTCTTTTAGAATTGTTTCGAAATCAATGTACTAAAAGCGCAAATGTGCGACGTCTCTAATGAGGTTATTGTTGTGGAACGGAGCGCTAGCCCGTTCCACAATCCGATTCCGGAACAGTTTTTGAAATTAAAATCTTGATACACAACTTTGTTGCATTTTGATGTCGTTTAAAAAAAAAAAACGGATGGGTTCTAGGCTTTTCCTCTTAAAATGTTCCAAATTGAAGTGCTGGCAGAACAATAGTAAGCCCCTTTGAACGTTGAGAGAATGTATGTCCACAGACTCTCCCCAAAGAACTTTCAAAAATTGAGGTTCTAAAAATGCTATCTTTGAGAAAAATCAGATAAAATTGAGTTATGGGCTCCTTCCCTACCCGGAAAGCTTTGAAGTTCAAATCATTAAAATGCAGTTGTTGACCATCTTTGATGATAGATGGAGGAAAAAGAATGCGATTTGATATTCACTTCTGAAACATTTTCAAAATTGAAGTCTGTATGTCAATTTCAGGCCATCGTTACCGACGTTAAGTAAAAGCGTTAGCGTTCATGAATTGCTCTGAATTTTTAAAAATGAGATCCTTTAAACGTATTTGTAGATTATCTTTTACAAAGTTGTGAAAATTGATGCAGTTCATAACTCTCCATATAAGTGTTTTGAAATTGACTCATCCCCCCCTCCCCCCCAAAAAAAAGGTTAGGCGATCTTTGATGATGCCAAGAGAAAAAGGATGGGCTTCACAAAGTCTCCCCCGATATTTTTTCGAAATAGATGTCCTGAAATGCAATTGTAGGATATCTTTGTTGCCACCTCTCAATATATTTTAAAAATTTCTTTTATTTTTATATTCATTTATTAAATATTCACTTTTTTATTTCTTTAATTTTTACTTATTTGCTCATTTAATATTTTTACTTTTTTAAAATTCATTTTCTGCGTGTGATAGTGCAAACTGCGTTTTCCTCGGGAGGGGGCGGGGGGGGGGGCAATTGACTTTCTCCGGGAGGGCAGTGCCCCCCCCCCCCAGAGAGATGCCTGAAAGAAACACTGATCCCCAGCTTAAATTCTTGTAATGACTTTGCTCTCGAATCATCGAACGAGTCGAAAGAATTACTGCTAAGTCTTCGAGTGTTCTGCTTACATACAGTTAAATTTATTCATGAGTTTCCCCCCTTTCCTGCTTCCCCCATAAATGGGAATGAAAATACCATACTTTTACAAAATTGAATGCATTGAAAATAATAAACGAATAAAAAAATATGCTACTAGTGCATAATTGGTATTTAAAATTTTTTTGTTTACTTTTGTGTAAAAAAATGCCCAAATTTAGAAAATACATAAATGTGTCTTCTTTTTTTTCATTTTTCTTTTTTTTTTAAATTAAAGTAATGCATAAAATTTGAAGTTATTATTTTAAGTTATTCACACAAGTATGTGCAGGAAAATCTAGTGCACACTAAATCGAGTGGTAGTAAAATAGAAATTTAGGCCAAAATCTGAATTACTTTATCTTAATGATTACAATTAAACTGTATCGTAGAAATAAAAATAGAATGAAATGAATATCTGACCCTTCAAATCTCTTATAAACATTTATTTTTCTAATCGTTTGATTTTTTTTGCTATCGGCCATCGGCATCGGCCATCGGCCGATGGAAGAGGAAAATAATCGGCCATCGGCCATCGGCCAACTTTGAACAATCGGCCAACAATCGGCATCGGCCCATCGGCCAAAAAATGCCATCGGTCGAGCCTTAGTATGTTTGTTCCTATACAAATCCAGTTTTCGTCGGATTTTCATCAAACTTGGCACAGAAGTTTCTTGATGCACTAGAATTCACATAGGCGGGTTTTTGAATTTTTATAAAAATCTAAAAAGCTCAAAATTCAAACTTTTTGTCAGAAAATGACCATTTTCTTTCAAATTTGAATATATAGATCAATAAAGATAAGCCTTTAAGCATACAAATTGATAAAATTTAACATTTAAATATAAGTATTTTCCAACGAAGATTACGATTAACAATGAATAATCACTTTCAAGGCTCACCTATTTCATTTTAGCATGACATAAGTTAACAACATTTTTTTACTACCTTGGTTTCTAATTACCTTGGAGTATTGGCACAAATATTGTATGATGCAGAAAAATGAGAGGTTCCAACAGATATTTAATTATAATTTTTGCGAACATTTTTAATAAGCAAGTTTTCAATAAATATACACGATCAGATGAATTGGTCAATGTTCTGTTTTGAAGAAAAAAAACCCCTTTACAATAGGAATACACAAAACTTAAATTTTGCTCACCTTTGCCAATATAACACTAATAATCACACCGAATCGCGAACTTTCCAAACGCACCGTGTAGAATTCCGTTCACCTGGAGCATATCGGGACAACTACCGGACGGAGAGAAAACCGGGAGTCGCTTTCGCCCACAAACGAGGAATGTGCAGCCCTCGTCCAATGGGAAAAACTCCCACCGCCAGATCATTTGGAAAACAATTCGGATGTTCGGAAAGCAGTGCGCCTGCGCCGTGGATGCAGCAAATGGCGAGAGGATCAGTGTTGTGCCTCGGACACACCCTTTGGTGGGATGACGGGGATGGACCGTCTGCCTTGGGACGAGAATTTTGGAAAGAATCCCTCTGTTACATCGGGGTGGTGGAAAATCAGCACGGTAGAGAAATGGTGCCGTTTTCAGCAAATAGTCAAGTCAAACAACATGAAAATTTCTTTAAAGTTGAAGTAAACTGTCAAGTTCAAGAACTGTCACTAGTTCACGAAATAAAGTTTCTAAATTTAATATACTTCACAATTTTTACGAAATAAAATCTTTATTTAGCAATTAACAAATTATTACTTTTTCAAATAAAACAGTAAGTAAACATATGAGAACAGATCCTTTTTTAGGGGGGGGGAGTGATAGAGAAGATGTCCGCTGGGAAAAAAAGTAACAAGCTAAAAACGTCCACGTAAAAACTTATTTCTAACAGTCTGGATACCTAAAAATTAAAAATGCAATTCTTTAAAAACTGCCCGAACCGAAACAATTTTCCCAAAATTAAAAAGAAATCTATCTCAAATTAATTATATTTAAAACTAAAAACTTAAATTGAAGGGCTATACTTACGGCTATACGGAGAGCTGTACTTGCGATGTTTTCACAACATCGAAAACTATGTCCCGTAATCTGAACCATTTTTTCTCTTATTCAATATGAGGAACCAAGAAAAGTAAATAAATTAATTAAAAGAAAACAGGAAAGCGAGAGATAAGCTTAATTAAAACCTAAAATATGCTGCGTTGGGAAAAAAAACTAATTTCTAAGTCGAAACTTTGTGCATCCAGTTAGAAAAATAAAAAAACAAAAAGGCTTAAATATGTATTCTTCAAGCAGAAAAAAAAAAAGAACTGAACTCCAGCTGTCACAAGAAAATGGACAAAAAACGCCTCATGTATGTTTACATCGAAGCGTGGGAAAAAAAGTAACATAAACTACTTTTCTCTAAATATAGAGATTAGAAACGAGGTGAAAAGGAGAAAGTTAAGATAAATTTCCGCAATTTATAAACACGGGGCTGTGATTTCACCCATCCCCCTTTCTGATTTCCCCTCTTTAACTCAGTTTCCTCTGGAAATGGTACTGCCAGCTCCTCACTCTATTAAAGAATGTGGTAATAGGGGTTTTTTTTACAGACTTATTCTAATTACGTTAAAATATATTTTGTCTGATTTCATTTACTTAATAATTCTATCAGGATGGGGTATAACCAATTGGAGTTTCTGTACAAAGCATTCAGAAAGTACGACCAAGGCAACAATTTGGTATAAACCAGTAAGTTATAGGCCCTTTTGGTACGTCTTTTTTCTCAAGTATAACAATTTGCTTTTGTTGGTATATAATCTATTAAAGCTTCCATACAAAGCATTCAGAAAGTACGGCCAAGACAACAGTTTGGTATAAAGCAGTAAGTTACCACCCCGTTCGATACGTCCTTTTTCTCAAATTTAGCAATTTGCTTTTGTTGGTATATAATCTATTAAAGCTTCCATGCAAAGCATTCAGAAAGTACGACCAAGGCAACAGTTCGGTATAAAGTAGTAAGTTTGAAAAGAAAAAAAAATGAATCTGTTGTTTACTCGTCACGATAAGGTGTTAATTCTGCATTAAATGGTGGCACGACACGTAGATTTTTAAAGCAATAGGTAATTATAATAAATTTATTCAGCATATTTTCTTGTTCTAGGGAGTAGTAATTTTAGCTTTGAAAATCCGATGAATCGGTATTCAATTGGTCAATTAATCGATAAAAATTGGCTAATCATAAAAAAAGGAGGAATATCTGATTACTGATGATATGCATCTCTAATATTAATCTTTAAAAGTTAAGATACAAATTCCTTTTTCCTAGAATTCAGGCCTCTTTTTTCTTTAAGAACTAACTAAAAATCTGTCGAAAGATCTGACATAATTTTCATTATGATGATCAGTTATTGTTGGGACTGCACTGTTGTGAAGTTCAAAATAGCATTACAAACGAAATAATAATAATAATAATAATAAAGAGCGAGAAGAAAGAAAGAAAGAAAAGCAGTAAACATATGTTGTTCCTTACCGGCTGTGTTCCTTAGAAAAAAAAACCTGAAAAACAATTCAATTTTCTCAACAAGCCCTCTGATTATCATCAATTAAGTTACGAATACAATCGCACCACAGTTATTTCCCTACTTTCTCCGTAGTTATTTTTTTCTTTTTTTTTTTTGCCTGTGACTCGGCATTTGAAAAAAAATACCGCTACAACTCAATAACAATTACGCGCCAGGTGTTTCTAATTTCCTCATGGTGGGTGTTTCCTCGTAGCCACGACTAGAGACCCTCGGCGCCAAATGCTACGGTTTTCTCTCGCGCTGTCTGACTCAAAAATTCACCTTTTGTTTCTCATCGGGAGTTCCCTTTGCCAAAACTGTATCATCAGAAAATTAATTAAAGGCTGGGTTTTAAATAATTCATAGTTGTAATAAGATAGATTTAACGCCTACACAATGTCAAGCGTATATTTACACTTGGTATTTGAATAAAAGTTTGCATCATGCAAAAAAAAAAAAAAAATACAGAAAGGGAGGGAGTTCAAAAATTCGATTATGCGTCTCTTTAATTAATTTTAAGTTAAGAAAATCGTTCAGGATCATTGGTAAATTATTATATACAATTATCTCTCAAAGGTGTTTTTTTTTTTTTGCGTGTGACAACTCCATAACTCTCTCAATACTTTGTCAAACTTCAAAAGTAAGGTATCATTTTAAAGATAGCTTGCATCGCATTCCGTGAGCAATAAAGCGACAATTCACATTTTGTGCTTTTCATCGAACAAAAAACTATTCATTCTGTGTTTTATTATTACTTTAATACGTAACAATCTGGGACATAATAGCGCAGTTGGTTAGAGCGTCCGTCGTGTTAATGACGCGAATATCGTGAGTTTTAAGCTGAATAGACCGCGTTTTAAAGACTTTTTCTCGTTGGCAGAACTCTGTGATCTAAATTTCTATGAATATATAATCTAAACCCAATTCAGTACTCTGACCAGGAAATAATACCCTTGAATGTTACATTTTAAAGGTATATTTTGTGTGTATGCTGTAACTTCCTTAATTACATGACCAAACTTTACATGTAAATGCATCCTTTTAAAGATTTCTTTTCAACGCTATCAGCGAAAAATAGACAAACAAGTCATATTTTAACTGTTATTTGAAAAATTATTTTAAAAAGCCAGGTTTAGGAATTCTTTCTTTCGAATGCAAATGTTTCACACTGGTCTTTTAATTTATTACTGTAAGCTAATTATTTCAACCGCGAACAATTTTTTATAAAAATCATGTTCTGTATTTATTACAGAGCCATCTCTCATTTAGATTTTGTAATAATTAATACCGTAAAATGGGCTGAATCGGAACACTTTTCAGCTTTAATTGTAAAAAAGAAAGTAGTTAAAAGATTTTTTTAAATTTGATTTTTGGGTAAAACCTTCGGTCTTGCTTTGCTTTTGATACTCCAAGCAAAGACAAAACATTTCGAACAGTTATTATTTATATATGTAGGGATTTAGGGCTGTTCCGAATCACCCCTCTGATAGAGGTTCTTTGGAACACATGTTAAAAATTTTATTTTTTTCAATCTAACCTGTAAAAGATCTTAAAAACATAAGTAATATTGATGGGGAAGAATAAGAACAGATAGTTATTGTCAAATAAAAAAAAATTTCTGTACCAGTAAAGGTTTATAATTTGTCAAAATTGAAAATCATTTTGAGCTTATGAAAAATTAAAATTAATTTTAAGAAATGCTTTTGAATTTAAAACAAAAACCCTGCAACATAAATTAAAGTGACTCATGTCGTCCACAAATATGTACTTGGCCTTAAAACCAGCAGTTGTGGCTTGACTTAAGTTTTTTCATAACATCTTCTGGGACGAACGCTGCCTTTTCTTTAGTTTCTTGAAATATCTGGGTTTTGGGGATTGTCCTGTAAGATTTTCCCACTTATTCATCACTGTCTGTGTGCTGGATTTTTGCTACATAAAGTCTGTATGACTTTCCCCCATATATTTTAGGTAAAAGGAAGTCTCCTGGAGCAAAAATCTTTTTAAATCTGCAACTTTCTGTCATTCTAAGATCTAGTTGCTCACGAGAAGAGATAAACAGTAATAAATCCTTGTTCTTGTCTTGAATAGAGAAATTGGGGTTAGAATCTTGATTTTTCAAACAGTTTCCTTTAAATAAGTTTGAATTGGAACAACAGAACCGAGTGTTTCGATACACCCTGCAAATTCTTTTCCTATGGCATTTTTCAGAATTGCTCATTTTTATGACACAATTTTTTAGAAATGTAAATTCCAATGTGGTATTCTGTTGTTCAGATACAAGCATAATTGAAACATACCACTCTTAGGTTTAAATTATAACAAGGTTTGAATTACATATGAAGTTTTGCAGTCTATGAAAACTTGATGTTTTCTAGCATTCCACGTGCAGCCCTCCTTATAAGCCAGTAACGTTGCCAGATTGACAAAAGTAATTTTTTCCTACTGCTTATGATCTTACCTTTCTAAAAAAAAATTAATGACGAAAAATACTTAATAGTATGTTTATGAAGAATTTCTTTGTACGGTCGGGAAGTTTTGCTCCGATTGACCCCGCTGTTCCTATACACCCCATTTTACGGTACTGTTTTGTGCTGCTACAAATTTCATCAATAATGTATCTTCTCAGTGCAGTTATACTTTTTTTTATAAGAATCATGCTCGAATGATGCACATTTTTTCAATGCAAGACTATCATATATTGTTTCAGAAAAAAAGTACTTTTTTCAGTTATATCACCCGTGCAAAACAAAAACAAAAGTACATACCTTTCATACATTCTTTCTTAAATGCTGCTACAGAAAGCAAATACTCTGATTTAAACTCTCTGCTTTTGAGAATGCTTACAAATATTTTAAGGCTTATATCTTAAATATACACCTTAAACAACAGCTGAGAATTAAAACTAACACTCTGAAGTTTGTTATCAGCATGCTATAATACCAATATTTGCAGAGCTTTACAGTGTTATCTTTCAACAAATAATTCTATCAAAGCTCGAGAGCGGGATATTAAAAAAAAAATTCTTAGGTGAGATAAAGGTAAGTAAACACAATATGATGTGGGGGCTTCCAACAGAAAATATTTTCTTTGTTTTGTGTAATTATAGAAATAAGTCTAATGTTCGAAGTTTCTTTGAGGGAGGTATTTTTATTTGTTTATTTATATATATATTTTACTTTTTAATTTTCTGTTTGCAACTTATTGCTATAATTATCTAATTTTCTGGCTATTTTCGTTTTGGAATTAGAAGCAAAAACTTTTAAAACCTTAATTTTTCAAGCAAACTGGTCAACCAAGCCTCTACTTCAAAAAAATAAAAGCAAATTGTTGCCGGCCACCTTGTCTATTGATCGAAGAGGTCTGACTGGGTAGGCTCCGGGTTCGAATCCCGGCTCGGGCATGGATGTACTTTCTCTCTCTTGTCTTCGTCCTTTCTCTGTGTTAGTGTTGGGCAAATTTTAATTGCATGGACAATATTAAAGATTAACAATTGATTGGTTGGCAAACGTAACCACAACTAACAATTGATCAATTGAAATTATGGAAAATTACAATTAACAATTTATTAATTGTTAACTGAAGTCGTAACAGTTAACAATTAATTAATTAGTAATTGTAGTTTACTACAGTTTACAATTAATTAATTATTAATTGCAGTTTACTATAGTTTACAATTAAGTTTGTTAATTGTAGTTATCTACAGTTAACAATTAACAACTGTAAGTTTAATTAAAACTAACTCTTTAAAATAATACTGGCTTCGTATAATATAGTGTATAGTAGGGTGGGCCGAAAATGGCTTTTTTTTCATTTCGATGATGAGTATTGCGGAGCAAAGTGGAGATGAAAAAAAAATGAAATTTTTTGATTAATTTCTTGATCTGCCGCAACTGCGTTGAAATTTGGACAAAATACAATTTTTTGAGATTTTTAGCAAATTACTAAAAAAAGTTATTTTTTTAGTTTCGATAAGTGGTAAAACGGAAAAGGTGAAATTAGTAGTATTAAATTCACTCAAAAAATTAGAAGTCTGTGGTATAATTTCTTCCTCTTCCACAAATGCGTAGCCCCCAATGGCATCTTTTACGCCTCACCAATTATTGAAACTAAAAAAAATAAAAATTTTTAAATAATTTGCTGAAAATTACGAAAAATTGCATTTTTACCAAACTTCAACGCATTTGCGGCAGATCAAGAAATTAACCAAAAATTTCAAAAATTTCAAATTTCAAATTCACTTTGCTCTCCAAATGGTACGGCTCGGATTTTTTTCCTTAAAAAATAAAGCTCGCAGTATCAAATCACACATAAGTTTTGAAGTTCGCAAACGTAAGTAAAAGAAGTAAAAGTTTTTCGCGTATGTTTGAGTTAGAGTCATTGGTAATGTTATAATGTGACAAGGCTGATGGATTGTCTTGTTGACAAATGTATAACAGTAATCACTCATGTGCTGCGTAGTTTTTGCTTTAACGAAATAGATTAACCAAGGTTTAATATTTCGATCCATAAACACTTTAAGAACACGAACGCAAAATATTTTTTTTTAAAAAGAAGAACTACTCTCTTTCCCAGTAGCAGAATTTTTTTTTACCAGTCTGCAAAGTGAATTAAAAATCCAACAGTAGTCTTACAAGTTAAATCAGCACCAGATTAGTCATTGCACACATAACACCCAAAAGGATGAATAAGGATAATATGCCAAAATTTAACATTACGACTACGAATAAAATGCAGGCCAAAGAGCTTCAGGGTGAATATCAAGAAAAGTGCTAATTTAAGTCACAAATGAATTTCCCACGCACTTCCAAATAAAAACCAAAAATGTTTCTATTTTCATACTGTAAACTTTGTCGCACATACAATCCATAACAAAAATTTTTAGATTTTGCTTTAACTCGTGACAGTACAACTCTTTTTATTGCTTCAATGTCATGTCGGCAGCGCGTCACACATTCGAATCGCAAATTAAAAAAAAATCCTGTGGATTGTAAAACGTCGCAGCAGAAACATACACTGAAGGAAATAACGTGTTTTATGTTCGTCTATGAAGATTAACTCTTGTGTTTTTAAAAAAATGAATTTATTTTGATTAAAAAAATGCAATTTCTGCTTGTCACAGGTTTTCATAACATTACGAGATCACAAACTTCCGCGATGATAATTTCAAAACAAAACATTTTTTGGTATTTATAAAGTGCGCTGGGTGTATAGTAGGGTGGGGCGAAAAATAAAAAGTTTTTCAGATCAACTTCTAATAGTTGCCAAAAGTTGTCTTTGGTATTAGTTAGCTTTTGTGCAAAATTTGAGAAAAATCGGTTAATATCTTCAGGAGGCGCTGCGATCGCAAAGTTTTACCATAGCTTTGTTATGGATTTTATGGTTAAAATACACTAGGTGGCCAAAAGTATCCGGACACTTTCAAAAATTTACATTCTTACATATAGCTCGAGAAATAAGTGATCAATTGTTCTTTAACTTTAGTCATACAAAATATAGACTTCACCGAACATTTCCAAGTTGAAATTAAATTACCCTTGCATTTGGGGGACGACAATAAGGGGGTTGAAAGAAAAACCGCTTTTTGACCATAACTCTTCGAAAATAGCTCGGAATAAGCTATCAATTTCAGTAATTAATTAGCATACTATGTATAATTACTGTACAAATTTTTATGAACGTACCACTCTTACTTCTGAAGATATGAAACATTTTTGAAAAAACGGCAATTTTATTTGAAGGGTTTTTGCTCATAACACGCAGAGTTTTTGATCAAAACTTATCACAACTTCAGGAAAGATGACAAAATACAAGAGAAATAACATACTAAAGCGGTAAATAAAAATATTAAAAATTCGATGAGATAGGAACGTTAAAAGGAAATAATTTTTCACGGCGCATGCGCGAACGACAGAAATTTATAACTACAAAAATATTGTAGCCTGATTTATACTGCATCTTATAAAAAAAGTTCCAGTTGAATATCATGAAAAATGAAAAAGATATCAGCGATCTAGTGAGCTGTATTTCATTCATTTCGCAGACAATACATAAATAGTGAGGGGTTGTCCACAAATAGTGTGGTGACAATCGATCATTTTTTTTCAATGTTAAATTGTATACAGTTTGAAAATTTATATTCGGCATAGAAGTCACATTTCGTCTGTTCGGCCAAAAAGACCTTATACGTACGTTTCCAAAAGTATCCAGACACCCTCTGAAACGTTGGTTTTGAAAGACGACGCAATAACCTTTAATTTAAAAATAGCTCTTTGTGGACAGACCCTCACTATTTATGTATTGTCTGCGAAATGAATGAAATACAGCTCACTAGATTGCTGATATCTTTTTCATTTTTCATGATATTCAACTGGAACTTTTTTTATAAGATGCAGTATAAATCAGGCTACAATATTTTTGTAGTTATAAATTTCTGTCGTTCGCGCATGCGCCGTGAAAAATTATTTCCTTTTAACGTTCATATCTCATCGAATTTTTAATATTTTTATTTACCGCTTTAGTATGTTCTTTCTCTTGTATTTTGTCATCTTTCCTGAAGTTGTGATAAGGTTTGATCAAAAACTCTGCGTGTTATGAGCAAAAACCCTTCAAATAAAATTGCCGTTTTTTCAAAAATGTTTCATATCTTCAGAAGTAAGAGTGGTACGTTCATAAAAATTTGTACAGTAATTATACATAGTATGCTAATTAATTACTGAAATTGATAGCTTATTCGGAGCTATTTTCGAAGAGTTATGGTCAAAAAGCGGTTTTTCTTTCAACCCCCTTATTGTCGTCCCCCAAATGCAAGGGTAATTTAATTTCAACTTGGAAATGTTCGGTGAAGCCTATATTTTGTATGACTAAAGTTAAAGAACAATTGATCACTTATTTCTCGAGCTATATGTAAAAATGTGAATTTTTGAAAGTGTCCGGATACTTTTGGCCACCTAGTGTATCAAAAAGAATGCCTTTAGCTAGTCTCTTTGCGTTTTTTTACTCAAAAGATGTTTTCATGCATTAAAAGCATATGAAATGACTCACAAACATTATTTTATATGATATATTTATATTTGAAAAAAAAAATCACTTTTTTTCACGATTTTGTTTCTTTTTAAATGCTTGAAATATAAATATATCATATAAAATATTTTTTTGTGAGTTATTTCATATGCTTTGAATGCATGAATATATCTTATGAGTAAAAAAAATGCAATGAGATTAGCTAACGGCATTGTTTTTCATATTTTAACCATAAAATCCATAACAATAAAGCTATGATAAAACTTTGCGATCGCAGCGCCCCCTGAAGATATTAACCAATTTTTCTCAAATTTTGCACAAAAGCTAACTATCACCAAAGACAAATTTTGGCAACTATTAGAAGTTGATCTGAAAAACTTTTTATTTTTCGCCCCACCCTAGTGTATAGCCCTAATATATGATGTTTCAGTTTCGATCGAAAGTTTTCATTTCAGTTGCATTGAATTACATGTAAGATTTGTTCAATCTTGACTTTTCCGTTTCTACCAAATGAAGTGTCATGTCGGCAGCGGAAATTAAGGCCCCAAATATAATTAATTTTTCAATCTATTTTTGCATAATGGAAAAGAAACCAATTACCATGGACATAATAAGGGGTTTTAATTCTCGAATCTTTAATTAGGGCTGTTCAGCTATCATATTGCGGGAAATTTGTCATGTCGGCAGCGGTCGTGTCAGCAGCGTTGAAGTAGGAGATATTTTTTACGAAATTGATCAGTGCGTTATTGATGTTTTTTCGCAATTCTTTCTTCGTGTTATGAGTTTGTTGAATTGAGTTTTAAAGTACAAAGATAAATTTCAATTGCATCGTTTTTCCTGCCAAATTTTCCCATTATTGGAAGCAGTTTATTTATTGTTTTTTTAAATGCTTCAAAAACATTAATTTTTCCGCAAAATTTGAGTTTTCAAACAAAATTTTTCACCCTCTTTTCTTTTACATCAATATTCAGACCTTTGCTCGTAACTACTGCACCAAAAAATATAATTTTGTTTAAAAATGGAAAACTTATTTACAATTTTGTGCAAACCTCCTTCCCCCGCTAAACTCTGATTGTCTTGAATTAATTTCGTTTTATAAGATTGTTTTAAGAATTTTATTTTATTTTGATTTTTTAACTATTAACCTACTTACCTGTTTGAAAATAACTTAGTCGCACTTATTAAAACTTTAACTAACTTTTAATTAGTCTCTAATTTTATTGCTTACGAAATAACAAAGCGTTCAAGCTGTGTAAATAGTAATATATTCTAAGTTATAATTTTTTTTTTTTGAACATAAGAGGTGATGAAAGTGTTAACTTTTGTACACTAAGTGTAAAATCTAATATTTGTCAGATCGGTAGCATTCTCATCATGTCGGTAACGCTCAAAGCCAACCCGCTAAAATGGGGGATAAATGTTCAACTTGACCATGTCCCAAATTAAAAAAAAAATTGTTACCAATGTGTATTTGAAATGTCCTATTAATTTTATTTTCTGAGTATCTTTAAAAATTGAAAATTTCCATGGTCAAATTGACCCTTTTCCTGATTTTCACCCTTCAAAGTGAAATGGAAAACGCAGGTATAGTAAACTCCCGATTATCCGTGATTCGGATTATCCGCGGGTGGTTGACACTGCTGTTTTCTTTTGTTTTCTGTTTTTAAATTATGATGATATACTAATCGCTGAAAAATGTGGATGCTTTATTGGCCGTTTTTAGCTTTTAAAGATTTTTTTTACATTTAATGTTATCATTTTTAGCAATAATTTAAATGCGTGTGTTGGTGTTATGGATTTTTTTTTAGATATTGCTTACACTAGTATCGTTTTTACCTATTATTCGGATTATCCGCGGTATTCGCTTATCCGCGATACCCGTGCCACCCAATTCCGCAAACAATCGGTAGTTTACTGTAGTTGCCAAAGCAAGTGCATTTGGTCTCTCTTCTCCTTCGGATTTCATAGATTCATCAGTCTTTTTTGTTAATTTTTTTCAGTTTATTTCAATCTGGATTGCACTTTTCCACCTTAAATTTGACAGATTCGTGCAGAAAGCTATCAGAAAAAATCTTCCCAATTCAAACGTAGTCTGAAGCAAGGGCGGATCCAGCTTCTGCTTAAGGAGGGGGTCATTTTCAGAAAGCGCAATTTTTGTGCAAAAATAGAGGTGTTTAGCATTTTTTTTCGTAATATTAGTTGCAAAAAATTGCAGTTTTATGCTACATTTTGTCGTTTGAGGGGGGGTTGGGTTATAACCCCCTCTCTGGATCTACGCCTGGTCTGCAGACCTCCTCATGAATCTGCTTGGGGCGTCGTGTCGCGCTGTTTCTGCCACAGGGCTCTCTTCATTCTTAATATTCGGATAATAATAATTCGGAAATGAGAAAAAAAATTAATGAAAATACTCTTAATTAGTACGGAAAATGCAATAAAACGATTGCTAATGCTTCGTCTTTACGCCTATGTTTGGTCAAGATATGTCCTTGAGACACTCTTAACAACATGTGACCTGCATAGTAGACAATAGCATCTAATTACATCACTACCCACCGGCTGTGTACCTAAACTTTCAAAGAATTTACAGGTTGAAGATCAAGGTCGAAAGCCAAAGGAATCAAGTTCAGTCATTGTCGACTACGAAGGCAGCAAAAGGTCAATTTTAACCACGCTTCCACTTTAGGGATTCTCTAAGAAGATTAAATCAAGTGGATGGAGGGGCGGGGGGACGTTAAATATTTTTTTTGAGGAAACAAGGGTATAGTTATTAAAATCAGGTAAAATGTATGACATCAATTTTTGTTTCAAAATTTTAGCACGTTGTTCCCATGCCTTAGAAAAAAAAAAACAAGTAAAAAATCAAGATCTAAGCTTAAAAATTCTTTTTGAATTCAGTAACTAATCACCATTCAGCATCTAAATATTTTCAGTAGTAAATGATGCCCACATTTTTGATGCTCTTATAGTACAGTCATTCAAGGTACGCCATAATTTCCCTATTTTAACTGCCCAACCCCTAAATGACGGGCCTGCTACCATGAATGACTTAACAGAAGAAAAACCATACATTTGCACTTAATTGTGCATGTCTTTCGGAAATTGAATCCGATTTCGTTCTATCCTGTTAAGGCAAGAGGAGGGCAATATATATTGACCACATTCCAACCTTAGCCTCAGCCTAATGAAAGTACACACTACCACAATAACACAACCAACCTGAACAACCACGCGAAATTCCAAAATGAGCCGTTGTGGGTCAGTGCCGAAACATCACGTACCACACAAATCCGATTTCCCACTCCTGGTGATATTTACCGACCCTCATAATCGCCCGCTTTGGGGGCGGCCGGTGCAATTCTGAACACGCGAACCGCTGATTTTCGTATCTCAGCAACGGGGGCCGGTGTCAATATCCTCCGGGGGTCAGCAACCTCACGACTGCAGCCGATACATTATTTATGGAAACTTTGTGCCGAAGCGAGCTTCAAACTGTCAAACGATTCGGAAGCCGCCGGAATGCGTCGGAACGTGACCGAGTTTCAAATTAGATGAGGGATTTATAAGCGAATTTCAAATAATAGATGGTGTTAATTCGCTTTATTGCGGTAACGCCATCGACAGTTACCTCTGACATGCTATACCTGAGACCATAAACAGTTGAAAAAGTTGTTTATTACGTTATATGTATTTAGATATGTAGCTAGATAGATAGATGGATAGATAGATACTGCTTGATATTTTATCCAGCGACCTTCGTCGAATTTGCACATGCGTCGGTCTCTACTAATCTTATCGAAATAGGGGTGATAGTCATTCGAGAGAAAATAAAATTGAGGGGATTTCTCTGTTTTTGTTTTTTTTTTTTTTCGTTGGATTCGTTTATTTGAGGTATTGGTGTGTCGCCCTCCCAACCCCTCCTTATCAGGTCTAGGAAAATAAAATAATATTGGACTAAGTAGAAATGCTGCCACGGTGCATTTTCGTAATTAAGCTATCATCCTTTTCAAAATAGAACCGTTCAACTGTGCTAGGTGCAGCTTTCGAGGTTGAACAATAGCTATATAATATATACAAAAAAAAAAAAGTAAATATTTTTAAAATTTTAATATGCATTTGATAATAAATAATAAAATACCTTTGTGCAATGAAAAAATAAAATGGGCTTCAAACTGTCAAATGATTTGAAAGCCGCTGGAATGCGTCTGAACGTGACCGAGCTTCAAATGAGATGAGGGCTTCATAAGCGAATTTCAAATAATGGATGCATGCTGTTAATTCGCTTTATTTGCGGCAACGCCATCGACAGTTATCTCGGACATGCTATACGTGAGTACCTTCTCTTCGTCAGAGGAAAGAGATGCTTATTATGTTGAAATTTCGGTTTGTAGAATTTAAATTCTTAGTCTTTCAGTACTTCCCGCGGTAGTGGAGTAGGAGGGAAATGAACCGACTCCAACTTCTACTACGAGAACTGTAGTCTTCAACTAACTCCATTATCTCAAAAACAATTCGACTCTTGCGCAGCACTGGTATACACGGTAAAAAATACTGCAGTATTACTAGAAAATCTGTAATAAACTCTACTTCCATAAAGGTTTCTACACTAATAAAACGACTGCAGTACTGCTAGAAGATCCTTAGAAAACTGGTCTACCAAGTTTTTTTTAGAAACGGTATAGCTTCTTTTTAAGTAACGCTGACAATTTTATTTTACTAGTGAAACTTATGGAATCCCAGCTTCCTAGAGGATTTCTAGTAGTACTGTAGATTTTTTCTACTCTAATAACGTTACAGGTTTTCCTGACGTTGTAATGATATATGCAGTTATTTAAGTAACGTCCCTAAACAAGAAGCAGTAGCGTTACTAGTTCTACAGTACTACAGTAGTTTCCAGATTTTCCAATTGTACTACAGTTTTTTTGCAGTGTAGTATATTGGAGAGCCTCAACCTCATTCAAGTTGGAAAAGATATTTGTTACGTTGAAATTTCGATTTGTAGAATCCAAATTCTTTGTTTTCCAGCATTCTCAGATCTACGAAGTCAGACTAATTCTGTACCTCAGGATCAGACTAACGTAAGTCCATTTTCGCCATTTTGCAGTAGAGGGCGAAAACAATTGTCGGATACATGCAAAGGATGGGACTTGCGCTCTTTTCACGCTGCTAAATAATTGTAAAGGAATTTTTTTTTTTTTGGATACTGTTTTAATGGGTCGATGCGGAACAAGATTCTACATACAATGAAGCAAAGAAGTGAAAATCGCCATTTTTGGACTTACGTCGTTCTGGCTCTGAGGTACAGAATTTACCCTGAAAGCAACCCGACTAGTGACTCTGCAGCACTGGTAGAGCAGCAGACTCTGACGCTAAAACGACCGGCTGCAGCTCCAACTCTAACGCTGAGAATTTTAGAGCCTACGACTCTAACTCCAACTCCTTTATCTCAACAGCAGACCGACTCTCATTCGGCAGCACTGGCAGAGTTGCGGACATGGAGGGAAAGTGACTGATTCCCACCAGTAGCGTGCCTATGGGTTCCAGCATCCGTGATAAACTTAAGAAATTTTAGCATTTATTATCTTAAGAAAATATTTATAAAGATAAAATGCAAAAAGAATTTTGTAAATTTGAGTAAATGAATGTGATCATTTCCACTTTTTCTGTTCCATAAAGAAAGAAAGAAAGAAAAAGCATTCTTTAAAAACATAAGTGAATCTGAAATGATCACACCCATTAATTTATTTTAAATAAAATCCTGTTTTGTATTGCAGCATTGTTTTACAACCAAAAAATTTAAACTGAAGTAAGACAGTAATTAGTATACATTAACATGCATGATCCTTTTAGATTTA
The DNA here is from genome assembly GCA_038373865.1 of Uloborus plumipes. Classification (NCBI taxonomy): domain Eukaryota; kingdom Metazoa; phylum Arthropoda; class Arachnida; order Araneae; family Uloboridae; genus Uloborus; species Uloborus plumipes. Next base: position 2,563 of record JAXGGA010017475.1, on the reverse strand, counting down.
TCTGTTTTTCTTTTCTCGTACATAATTTGTTTTTGCGTATTAATTTTAATTAAGATGTATTCACGATGAATGTATTTGTCGTAGGACAGTTCGTTTTCCGCCTACACATCGTTTCAAATCTAATCATGAGAAACTACAAGTAGAACTACAAAAGATGGATTTACAAAATCTGTAGAGTTTGAGAAAGAATATCACTTTGTTTTGCTAAAGAAGAAACTTTCACTATTTAGTTAGAAAATTTTAAAGAGCAGATGAATCAACGTCACTATAATATAATATTTTCGTAACATCCAGTTTCGTTTTCTTACGTGAGCCAGCTTTTTATTTATTTCTTTACTTTTAAATTAAAATTTTTCTAATTCTGTAAAATAACGGGAAAAGGGGATTTTTTTTTTTTTGCTAATTTAAAAATTATCTGTAGCAAGACATCAGTTTTTTTATTTAATATTGCTGCATAGCGAAAAAAAGATAACTTCCTGAATATATTTATCTGGCAATATACACGCGAATTTAAAATATGATAGTTAATAAAAAGATTTTTGAATAGAAGGATTGATTTAATTAAAAAAAATTAGGCTTGATTTTTTTTCTAAATATAAAATTCGAACTTCCTAAGTGACATTTATAAATATTACTGAATTATTACTATTACTTATTATTACTACGCTCTTTTCTTTCGTTCTTTCATTTTAAGAAAAGAATATTTAAAACTATTATGTTCTTCATAACCTAGAAGAAAATAGTTATCGATTTGTTTTTAATCACATGATGAAAAAAATCATTATTTAGAATAAGGTAGTTTCCAATGCGTGGACAATTTTTAAAATCCGACATAATTACCTGAAATCCGCTTAATTATATGAGGAATTCTCATTAATCTAGACTTAAATATAGACCGATGCAATTTACAAAAATCGCACTTTCGCCTGATTTTAATTAAGAAAACTTCGTTAATTAAAGCAACCGAGCAGATAAATTATGTTTTAAACACATCGTCAACTTATGTGGGGATGTTTATTTTAGTGAGATTAGATTTTTTTTAAATTAGAATTAAGATATTGCATCTATCGCACACTTTTCGAAAACACTTTTCTAAAAGAAAAAAAAAAACTTTGGATAATCCGAAAATCAATATTTTCTGAAAGATGTTTTGATGCCTAAATTGCTTATACTTTTTTAAAATATTGCACAGATTTTCAGTCGTGTTTACTTATTTTTTCTTTCTTTCTTTTTTTTTTTTTGTGGCAGGATGTTTTGAAAGTACTCACTCATAAAAACTTAGTCTTAAGGATTGAAAAAAAAAAAAAAAAAGAGAAGAGAGACAGGGAGTGATTGAAAAACTAGACTAAATTTTTTTCTGTTTTTTTCTATTTTTGGTTTTTACCGTTTCCTTGTCAAGTAAAAAATACGTATTTACTTATTTATTTATTTTATACCACTTGTGATCCGCGTATCACAGGTCGAAAATTACTGCATTAAACTTTTAAGATAATCTCATTTTCGTTCTTCACAGCATTCGCTATTGTTCGCAGCACAATTCTGTCTCTAGAGGGCAAATTTGTGTAACTCATTGAATTAAGAGAAAAAAATAAATAAATAAATAAAAATAACAGTGGTACTCCGGGAGTCCCGCGATAGAAGAGAAAACTTGAAAAATTACAAGTGCATTTTTTTAATCATCAGTGGTTTTCCCGTAACAATAAATGATAACATGCATATGTATCTATGTACTGGAAAAAAAAAAAAACGAAACGCTCTTAATTATTCAGCTTTTATGCTTGCGAAGAAAAAACAGTAAGTTGTCATCTGACATGGATTAAAGTCTTCGTTAAAACTATTTAAGTAAAATTTTGATGAGGGCATATACAATGTGAAATAAGCACAAAGTCGGTATTTTCAAATAGGAACCTTTAGCTACATAATTTGGTGTAGGAGGCTAAAAGCCAGCCGGGATACCAAGTGGCATTACATTACTACCAAAAGAAAAAGATCTATGAACGAAAAACTATTTGGTGACCATCACGACATATAAAATGCTGCTTTTAAGGTCAAAGTTTACCGATCAACACAAGAGTAAACATCGTTTCTTTTTTTTTTCCAAGCATTTGACTAATTCTTCTAGCTACAAAGCGTCAGCTTCAGATTAGTAATTAAAACTTTCCGAGTGTTTTAAAAGTTATATTTTTTTTACAACTTGCAAAAATCTATTTTATCAAAGCAAAAACGGATGAATACTTTTCTCTATGCACTAACTCAACCAGAACATTCTATTCTGGAGAAGGGTTACGTTCTAAAAGTATTTTCATTAAAATAAACTGCTATATTAGGATTGGCAATAATGATACAACAATGACCTGTACTTTAAAAAAGCACCGAATCGTTGCAGATTATTACCGGGTGACTTTCCGGTATTTCACTTGTTTCCATCATTTCCCCGTAAAAATCCAGTAGGGTGAGTTCTGGTAAGTGCGTACCCTTTTTTTCAAAGTTCATGTTGTCAAGGATGCTGCTCTGTTGAAAAATCCTGTACACTCATAGTTTTTTTTTTAGTTTTCTTTCCAGA